>JASANB010005098.1:0-22050 GCA_030248155.1 Sabatieria punctata | reverse complement strand
CATATGTACATGTCGCTGGGTTTTTCCGTGGGGGGACCTTTTTGAAATCCCAAATAGGGTTTTGGGACCAAGTCCAAAGTGGGTTTTGCGACCTTTTTTTGGGGTCCAAAGGTGGGTTTTGTCGACCTTTTTTGGGGTAAAAAGTGGGTTTTGTCGACCTTTTTTAGGGATTCTGGGGCGAAAAATGGCTTCAAAACCCTATTTGGACCGAAAAAAGCCTTTAAAACCCTGTTTTTGCATTAAAAATGCCTTAAAAACCCTGTTCCGGTTGAAAAAAATGCCTTAAAAACCGAATATTGAAGCAACGAATGTAATAAAAAGCTGTTTTGCGCTCAAAATACGTATTGAATATGAGTTTCAGCGATAAAATACTGATTGAAATGCGTTATATTGACTAAAAATAGTTCACAGAACCCTAATTTCGATTCTGAGGCACGCGCAAAACCCTGTTTTGACTTATAAGATTACTAAAAAACCCTATTTAGTGATTTGAATGCAGTTCTTAAACCCTGTTTAGGGTTTCTAATCAACCTAAAAACCCTGTCTAGGCTTTCTAGCCAGTGCTAAAACCCTGTTTAGAGTTTCAAAGTAACCTAAAAACCCTAATCAGGCTTTGAAAGTAACCTGAAAACCCTAATCAGGTTTGAAAGTAACCTAAAAACCCTAATTAGGGTTTCAAAGTAGCCTAAAAACCCCAATCAGGGTTTAAAAGTAACCTGAAAACCCTGTTTAGGGTTTCAAAGTAGCCTAAAAACCCTAATCAGGGTTTGAAAGTAACCTGAAAACCCTAATCAGGGTTTGAAAGTAACCTGAAAACCCTAATCCGGGTTTAAAAGTAACCTGAAAACCCTGTTTAGAGTTTCTAATAGTGTGGGTTTGTATATTCAAATATACATATACAAATTTGTATATATATACAAATGGTTTGGATATACATATACATATACATATACAAACGGACTGTTGATGCAATATTCAATATACATATACAAACAGACTTGATATACAAACGGTTTGTATATTTTCATTTGTATATTTTTGCAGTAAGTAGTATAGCACATTTTGGCCACTTTCGTACGGTAATTGACATATTTTTACAGTTTCTTCGGGTGTTTTTGTATTTTGAGCCTATGTCTTCAACTTTTCCAGAAGAATTTGTTAAATTTGCGGTTTAGCCTCGGCTGCATTAAGACCAAATATTATTCATCTTCGTTTTAGAAGTATTTCGCAATGAGTTTTGCTGTTTGAAACGACAAAATTGATAATCGAATCCCGCACGTTTCCCTTTTCGTTTCATCCCAGTTTTAAACTTGTTATTATTTTTTCAGATAAACGCGTTCATCCATTCTCCCTATGATGCGTAATAACGATTTCAGGGGCTATTTCTGCTTAAAACTATACCTACTGTATGTACGAGCCTAGTAGGCCTGAATCGAAGACTAAAGCCAGAAGCTAAGCCTTAACATACCTGTTAACCTAAAACTAAGGGGTGTACCTAAAGCGTAAGTTTGAATTTGTTGCTAGCATTTGTATTACTTAAAGATTTTCGACCACCGGTGACTTTACCCACACCCCACAAAAAATTTCTTGATATTACAGATCCTAAAAAGCCTGAGTTTTAGCAGCAACATAAATTTTAGCTCGTAAAAATCTTAGACTGAGGGCAGTATCACTTAATAGAGTTCGCACCGGCTGGGAGAACTGCCTGAACTGAATACACTCATGCAATTTTAGAATATTTCATGTTGGCTAGCCCTACAACGCCCTACCATATGACAATGACACCCGTCATGGTACCCCTAACCCATTTGGTTTGTCGAAATCATGCTTTCCAGCAGAAAATGTATAATATTCTTAATATACAAATATACAAAAAATATGCAATATTGAAATTTTGTTTGCATATGTATATATACATATACATATACAAAGTAATGTGCATTTGTATATATACATATACATATACATATACAAACGAAGTAGGCATATATGTGCCCACGTTAGTTCTAAGTAACCTAAAAACCCTAATCAGGCTTTGAAAGTAACCTGAAAACCCTAATCCGGGTTTGAAAGTAAACTGAAAACCCTGTTTAGACTTTCTAAGTAACCTAAAAACCCTAATCAGGCTTTAAAAGTAACCTGAAACATACATGTAGCTGGGTTTTCGGCTGGGGGGGGGGTTTTTTCCAGATCCAAAATAGGGTTTCAGCACTATTTCCAAAGGGGGTTTCAGCGACCTTTTTTTGGTGTCCAAAAGTGGGTTTTAGCGACCTTTTTTTGGGCTCAAAACAGGGTTTTGAGGACTAAAAATACGGTAAAAATCCTGTCAGAAGTGCAAAAATTCCCTATAAAACCCTATTTATTGGTTTAAAATGTGCAGAAAATCCTATTTTTTATTAAAAACGTGCAAAAAACATGTTTTTGCTTTAAAACATGCAAAAAAGCTCTATTTTACTCGACAGAATAGAGCTAAAATGCGTATCTGGAACCCTATTTAGAGATTTTGAAACAAAAATTAGGGCACTGAAACCCTGTTTAGGGTTTTTGAGACCCAAATTAGGGCTCCGGAACCCTATTTAGGGCTTCTGAAACCCAAATTAGGGTTCCGGAACCCTACTTTGGGCCTCCAGAAACCCTGTTTAGTCTCTGTGAAACCCAAATTAGGGTTCCGGAACCCTATTTGGGCCTCCAGAAACCCTGTTTAGTCTCTGTGAAACCCAAATTAGGGTTCCGTAACCCTATTTAGGGCTTTTGAAACCCAAATTAGGGTTCCGGAACCCTACTTTGGGCCTCCAGAAACCCTGTTTAGTCTCTGTGAAACCCAAATTAGGGTTCCGGAACCCTATTTGGGCCTCCAGAAACCCTGTTTAGTCTCTGTGAAACCCAAATTAGGGTTCCGGAACCCTATTTAGGGCTTTTGAAATGCTAAATTACGGTATATAAGTCTTGAAACCCTGAATTTTAGCAGTTTGTAACCCAAAATAGGGTTTCAGAAAAAAACCCCCCAGAATTCGGCTGGGGGGGGGTTGCCGAAAATCGGGCCTGGGGGGGCTAAACCCCCCCAAAACCCCCCTCCTACATGTATGACCTGAAAACCCTAATCAGGGTTTGAAAGTAACATGAAGACCCTAATCAGGGTTTGAAAGTAACCTGAAAACCCTAATCAGGGTTTGAAAGTAACCTGAAAACCCTAATCAGGGTTTAAAAGTAACCTGAAAACCCTAATCAGGGTTTGAAAGTAACCTGAAAACCCTAATCAGGGTTTGAAAGTAACCTGAAAACCCTAATCAGGGTTTAAAAGTAACCTGAAAACCCTAATCAGGGTTTAAAAGTAACCTGAAAACCCTAATCAGGGTTTAAAAGTAACCTGAAAACCCTAATCAGGGTTTCAAAGTAACCTGGAAACCCTAATCAGGGTTTAAAAGTAACCTGAAAACCCTAATCAGGGTTTAAAAGTAACCTGAAAACCCTAATCAGGGTTTCAAAGTAACCTGGAAACCCTAATCAGGGTTTGTAAGCAGTCTAAAAACCCTATTTAGGATTTCCAACCCTTACAAAACCCTGTTTTGGGTTGTATGGCAGCCGAAAACCCAATTTTGTGCTGCAGAATGTATTGTCTGGGCTAAAATTTTCTTTACTTTGGAATCCAAAAGTGGGTTTTCAGGTCCCCCCAAAAATCCGCTGGGGGGGACTTTTGCCGAAAAATCGGGCTTGGGGGGGCCGGCCCCCCCCCTTTACCCCCCCAACAACATGTATGGGCCGAATAGCTATGCCCGGCTGTGCCAACTCTGATTCAACAGGGCGAGCCGTAATCATTGAGCGCAAAAACTGGAAGCGCTCATTCTGCTGTTGGGCAGTTCTCTCAAAATGTTTGAGCGTTTCCTGCCAACGTTTCTCGGAGGTCTCGAGCTGCATACTAAACTGACCGTGCATAACACTCAGCTGTTCTTGGTGCCGGCGCTCGCTGGACTCCAACTGCCGAGCACTAAACTCTAACTGCTTTTGGAGCAGTTCTACAAGCGTCGCTACTGCTGGGTCCAACCCAAGGACAACCAAAAAGTGGCATATTTGGCGTTGTTTATGTATGCATGTATGTATGTATGTATGTATGTATGTATGTATGTATGTATGTATGTATGTATGTATGTATGTATGTATGCATGTATGTATGTATGTATTGAAACGGAGTTGAGAGTCTTTACTAGTAGCTCTTGTACACAACACACGCACACACTCAGACGCACACACACACAACTGCTCGGTAACTCGCTAATACAAACACTCACTCAAACTATCAAACTCTTCATCACTCCCCTTTCAACGAGTGTCGACTGGGCCGCCGCTGTGCCTGACAATCGTGGAAAGCGAACTGCGGGAACTGCTCCGCCTCTGTTGACTCGGAATCTCCAGTAAGTTGCTCCGCACAGACACTGTGCTGACTCGAACGGTTACGCGCCACGTTTCGGCCTTTCCGTGCCTTTGCCTTGATCTGGAGACTTGTGAACGGTGAAACAGACTTGTCAAACCTCTCTCCTCTTCTTCTCATCCCCTTTCTTCTGCCTCTCACTTTTCTTTTTCTCCTCCTTCTCTGAACCCTCATCATCCTCTTTCTCTTCTTCACCTTCCACCTTCTTCTCAACACCTTGCTCCTCATCATCCTCTTTTTCCTTCCTCCTCTAAACATCTTTCCTCTTCCTCTTCCAAACTGTTTCCTTCTCCTCATCCTTTTTCTTCGTTTCCCTTTCTCTCTTCTAGCCACACCAAAGAACATAGAATCACCAAAAGAAAGCATCTTGAAATCCTCATGCAATGCTTGCTTGTCCTCCTGGACCATCTCAACACCAGAAACATATGAAGAGGAACAAACTCGATCAGGAAAAGCCGGTTCTGCAGACGGCAAAATATCTTCTTTCTCCAAACCAAAAACTTCTCGTTGATTGCTTACATCCAAGAAAACAGGACCATCCTCCACTGAACAAACTGAGCTATCAACAACTGAATCATCTCGGACATCCTGACGGGTACCCACAAACATAGCCGAATCTGTAGTGTCGGCAGAGGTCACAACAATGGGATCGTCCACGTGTGCCCCAAAAAGCGCGCATTGAGAAGGTGCTTGCTGCACAATACCAACCGGAACGCTGGGAAAATGGCTTTCTGCCAAAGAAGGAACATCGAGTGCTTGATTGCCTCGGAAAATTGCAACGCAGAAACCAAGAAGAGCTGCGCTTGCAGGAGTAAGAAGAACTGGGTCAGATGCCTTGGCCGCTGGGTTCACCACGAAAGACATGCAAGTGCAGTGGTTATCAGTAGACACTGACAGATGCACAACATCGCATAAGCGGGAATCTCCAAACACAGACCAAAAAGTGCGACTTTGGGGAACATGACGCAACCAGTGAGCCTTTGTGTGATCAGCAACTGAAGAATTAATGACGTTGACCTGTGCTCCAGTATCGATGATAGCCGAATACTTGGTGCGATCGTTACCAAAGGACAGCGGGATGTAGAGGTCAGACTTGATAGGAGAATGCCCACAGAAGGGAGGATCGACCATTAACCCAGCGAAGGGAGTGTTTAATGAGCCGACTTGGACATCCAAAGTGCCAGAACACACAGCCGCTTCTGCTTTCACAGGAGCCTTGCTGTACCAAGACAGGTACTGGTCGAACATATGGTCAAGGCGCTGCTGGTGCTCGCGATCATGCTGCTGTTGTTCGATCCACCATTGCCGTTGCTGTTCGAGATCACGCTGGCTTTGTTCTCGTAGAAGTCGGAGGGATTCATGAAAGGTAGATGTCGTCATGTGAGCATCGGATGGGGCACAGCTGTGCCTAATGATCACGGAACCGGAGGAACGCTTGAACCAAGAATTGGAAACAGAGAAGCTGGGTAGTAGAACTTGAACTGGTAGTAGAATGGAATGAAGGTGGTCTCCCGGGTCTCTTCGGCACCAATGAAACGGAGTTGAGAGTCTTTACTAGTAGCTCTTGTACACAACACACACACACACTCAGATGCACACACACACAACTGCTCGGTAACTCGCTAATACAAACACTCACTCAAACTATCAAACTCTTCATCATGTATGTATGTATGTATGTATGTATGTATGTATGTATGTATGTATGTATGTATGTATGTATTGAAGAATATCTGATTCAGTGTGAGTGTTTTGTATTGTCAAGTTATCGACTGGTTGCGTTTGTGTGCTTGTGTGTGTGCGCTCTGTTTCTACTAGTGGCCATAAATCTCCTTTCATTGGTGCCGAGTGCCCATTGAGCCTACCTTCAGCAAGTTCTCCTACAAGCCTCGCTACAAGTCACTATCACTTCCAGTCTCAAGCTCCAGTCCCGCGTTCCATGATCATCAGGCGCACCCATGCCCCATCCGATGCTCACATGTCATCATCTACATTTCGCGATCGCATCCAACTTCTAAAGGAGCAAGCCCAGCGTGATCTCGAACAGCAACAGCAATGGTGGATCGAACAACAGTGGCTTAATGACCAGATTGATCGCATGTTCGCCGAATACCTGTCTCAATGCAACAAGGCTCCTGTGAAAGAGGACGCGGCTTCGTGTTCTGGCACTTTGGATGTCGCAGTCGGCTCATTAAACACTCCCTTCACTGGGTTAATGGTCAATGCTCAAGTGGTGGTGAAACAAGACGTGGGGAAGGCAGAGGAATGGAAAGAGGCGGCAAAAGAAGTAAACAAGGACGCACAGTTGGGTGCTGGAGCTCCAGATGTTCTCTGTTTGGCAAAAGGCTATCTACATTCTGTTTCTGTTGGCATCGTGCACAAAGCACCATCTCATAGCGCGCTTCTTGGGGCACACGCGGACAAACCCGACGATGTGGCCTCTGCCGACACTAAGGATTCGGCTTTTCTTCAGGACGTCCAAGGTGGTTCAATTGTTGATGGATTAGAAGTTTGCTCTACTGTTATTTTAAGAGTCAGTCTCTGAACCGATCGAGTCTTGGTCCTTTGCCATATTCAGACCCCAAAAATGAAACTTTGGCGTGGAGGGCTCAAAGTTGGATGACTAATACGTATGGATAGGTTATATAACCACCGCAAAGAATATCCCGATTCGACGCTCCACGCTCGAGATACGGCCTTCTGAAAATCGGTCCGCTTAAATATGGGACCAAAATTTCAAAACCGAATTTCTAGCGCACTAATCAGTGTTGGGACTTAAAAATTGGGGGTTTAGGGTAACTTTTAGAGTACTTTCAGAATCAACGGTCGAATTCCATTTTCAATGAAAAAAATTTTTTTCGACCCACTTTGGAGCCCCCTAGCTCGTCTGGAACCCCCCTACACCGTTTTTTTTATTTCAGAATATTGTAGCGCTATCAATTCCCTACAGTTTGGTACAAGCCACATTGGCTGACCCGTGGAAGAAAGTGGTGAAATATGGCTTCAAAGTTGAAAATCCTCAAATTTTTAGTTTTGGTACTGCACCAAAATTTCCTGCTGGAGTTTCTACCGCACTAATCAGTGTTGGGACTTAACATGCATTTTGCGAGAAAGTCAACTTAGCTATAAGGGAACGTGTTCAAGCAACTTCTCCGATCCGGCTGGTATCCAAATATGTTAAAATAGGTACCAACCGAACACCAACGGTGAATGTTCGAACATTGGGGACCCCCTAGAACCTGAGCTGTACCCCCTCAAAGTTGGGTCACCAGCCACTTTTCGGGCCATTTTTCGACTTTTATTCAAACGATCACCATTCACTTGTTTCTTAACGTACAGTTTTCACTTCCACATTGTTTTGTAGCTTTTTGGATGGGCTTTCATTTTCTTATACCCGCGGTTCCAGATCACACCCGGTTAGCGAGATATTCTCCAAAAACTACGAAATTTTCGGTAATTACGACATCATTTTTTTCCAGAAAATCGTCATAACTTCTCTCATAGATGCGGCGTCCGGGGGATTCTGCCTGAACGGATGCAGCATTGATGGCCAAACAAAATTAACACGTTTTGGATGCACTTTCCAGGGGTCAGCCCCCCTCTTTGGCGATTTGAAGACAGTCGTCAAAAGTTTTTTTCCTCAAATTTATCAACAGACCAGTTATTCTTATGCAGTTTTACTCGCTGATTTAATTTGGGACTTAAAAATTGGGGGTTTAGGGTAACTTTTAGAGTACTTTCAGAATCAACGGTCGAATTCCATTTTCAATGAAAAAAATTTTTTCGACCCCCCTTTGGAGCCCCCTAGCTCGTCTGGAACCCCCTACACCGTTTTTTTTATTTCAGAATATTGTAGCGCTATCAATTCTCTACAGTTTGGTATAAGCCACATTGGCTGACCCGTGGAAGAAAGTGGTGAAATATGGCTTCAAAGTTGAAAAATCCTCAAGTTTTTAGTTTTGGTACTGCACCAAAATTTCCTGCTGGAGTTTCTACCGCACTAATCAGTGTTGGGACTTAAAAATTTGGGGTTTAGGGCATACATGGGCCGGGGGGTAAGGGGGGTATACCCCTCCCCCTCGGCCGGCCATACCCCTCCCTCCCCCACCGACCCCCCTCCCGGAGGGAGGAAATTCTCGCTTAGTTAAGGCAAAATAGGCGTTTTTTGGCCTTTTTTCGGGGGGGACCCCCCCGCCGAGGTCTCCAACCCCCTACCCCCCTCCGGATTTTTCCGGCCCATGTATGGTTTAGGGTAACTTTTAGAGTACTTTCAGAATCAACGGTCAAATTCCATTTTCAATGAAAAAAAATTTTCGACCCCTTTGGAGCAATATTCTGATATAAAAAAACGGTTTAGGGGGTTCCAGACAAGCTAGGGGGCTCCAAAGGGGGTCGACAATTTTTTTTCATTGAAAATGGAATTCGGCCGTTGATTCTGAAAGTACTCTAAAAGTTACCCTAAACCCCCCATTTTTAACATGCATTTTGCGAGAAAGTCAACTTAGGATGTTCAAGCAACTTTTTTCTCCAATCCGGCTGGTATCCAAATATGTTAAAATAGGTACCAACCGAACACCAACGGTGAATGTTCAAACATTGGGGACCCCCCTAGAACCTGAGCTGTACCCCCTCAAAGTTGGGTCACCAGTAGAGATGTGCACGGGCCGGGCATGCCCGTCAACGATTTTGGACGGGCCGGGCCGGGCCGGGCCCGATTTTGATGCCCGTCGGGCATGTATAAAGAAAAAGAACAGCAGAATACAAAATAGAACACCTTGATTAGCTTAGCATTGCCCAAAAGAATTCAAAATACCCGCCGTTCTACCATGTGCAGAATTATTTTAACAGTAATTTCAGCCTTGGTGCCGTTCGTACACAAGCCTTTACCCCACCTGCCGACCAACTTAATTTTTAAGCCTCCAATTTGCAGCTCAGGCTTAGATTCAAGTGCAAACTTTGATTTATAGGGTTGAGCTTCTGCGTCTGGCTTTAAAAAGGGTGTCAACCACCCCCACTGCCCTGGATATTTTTAATGTACATCGTATGGTATTAGTACATTGTGTATCTTTACCAATGACAAAAAACCCGATATCCAATTCCTGGAAAACAACCCAATAAAAGTTCGCACTTTAATTAAAAGCAAGCATAAATTTGAAATTCGCTGTTTTAAGAGCCGGTTTTTCTAGGAATCGACTTTTGCTCCTTAACCTCCGGACAAATCTCAACTTTATGTCTCCGATTTGGCTAAAATTTTGTATTTTGGTATAATTTAACCTAAAAAGATGTTTTATCACCTCCCCGGTCGATTTTGTGAGACTCAATTTTTCGACCGAACCTCAGATCTCGGCTAATAACTCTGGAACCAGTGAACGTATAAACTTGCGGATTGCATATTTAAAATCACATGAGCGTTCTCTTTCAAACGATTGCCTACATGACCAAATTCGAGACAAAAATTTTTTCGAACCCCTTCTGGGCCAAATTTGACCCCCTCCAAAAGTGTTGACCACCAATTTTTTATTTCATAAAAATGAGCGCTATCTATTTACTTTTGATAGCACAAAAAAAATCGAAAAAAATAATACATCTAATTGGAGTTTTGGGCCTTGAAAGTTGTCAGGTCGAATAAATTTGCCCAATAAAAAGATTGTCGCTTGTAAAGAGCATATCTTTGTAAATTTTAAGCCGAGTTCAGTGATTTTTTGCACACATTTTGTTATGTGTCCCTGGCACATACTGCACAAATCAGACCTTGCTGGCTCTTGCTTGGCGCCAGTTCTACGCTTCTTGGTCACATTTCGAGACACATTGGTTTACAAAGCAAAACAGGATGTCTGATAATCTGAAATTATCTTCCTGATAATTCTGCATTCACTTTGTTACTGTGTTTTTGCCGTCTAATTTTCACTAGAACCAACTACATACGTACAACTAGACATCTATGTGGACCATAAGGTGCGGAAACTACAGACAATTTTATGTGTTACACTTTTCGGTGCAGCATTAGGCTATGACCAATTGACAAGAAATTATCAAAAAAAGTTATTACTTATGAAATTTGGTTATCACTGTTTCAGGACAAAAAATGTTCCGGGCAACGACACTAAATTCATGTTAGCTTTCAGTACTTGGTGCACCTGAAAACTCTAACGATTAGCGTTGGTTCGGAGTACAACGCATTTAAGAACAACAACAATGACCCTGAACTTCTGCGTATACACTCCACTTTTAAACAAGCCGTGAAAACCAAATAGGGTTACATGCGAGGTAAATCACTTAGGAAAAGGAAATGTTTCCATTTTTCGGTGACCGCACTTTCACTATTGAAATTACCAAATTTCACTTATTTTGACAATTTCTCGGGATTGAGTCGAGCCTAGTGCACCAAGACTTTAACACATAAAATTGCCCGACTTTTGGTCACCTACATTGTATGGTCCAAATTTCAGCCTATTTGGTCAAAATTTCGGAAATGGCAGTAAAAAGAAATGGATCATTTTTTGAAAAACGCTAATTTCGGCTGAAATTCTGCTAAAAAGTGCTGTTTTTGACATTTTAGCAGTTTTTTGTGTCTGAAATTTACTTCAAAAATTTACTTGCCAGAAAAATCGGAGGGCGGGGGGTCGGAAAAATCGTCTCGGAGGGGGCCATCCGGGGCTGGCCTACAGTCGGGTGGGGGCGGACCCCCTGTTACATGTACAATGTATGCTTTACACCCACAAATATGCTGTCTCTGTCATTACCGAACCTTGACACAGGCCAGATAGATGTCTAGTTGCAGGTACATAGTAGTAGGTACCTAGTGAAAAGACGGCAAAAAACACAGTAACAAAGTCGCAACTGTCGAATTATCAGGAAGATACTGCAGATTATCAGGAAATTCTACAGGGTGTCTCAAAAAATGATCACATTTCTTTTTACTGCCATTTCCGTAAATTTTGACCAAATAGGCTGAAATTTGGACCATACAATGTAGGTGCCAAAGTCGGGCAATTTTATGTGTTGAAGTTTGGTGCACTAGGCTCGACTCAATCCCGAGAAATTTAAAAAAAAAGTGAAATTTGGTAATTTCAATAGTGAAAAGCAGTCACCGAAAAATGGAAACATTTCCTTTTCCTATATCTTTTCTAATTTTTGACGGAATTGGATGAAATTTGGAGTGTAAACGCAGAAGTTCAGGTAATTCGTGTGTAAAAAGTTGACGCATGAACTCCAACGCTATCGTTAGAGTTTAGGCGATAATTTATTGTAACGTTTTTTCGGTGACCCGCATCTGCTATCCAAATAACCAAATTACAATTTTTTTGAAATTTCTTGAGAATTGGTCAAGCCTAGTGCACCAAATTTTAACACATAAAATTGCCTGAGTTTCGGCACCTATGGTCCACATTTCAGCCTATTTGGTCAAAATTTGCGGAAATGGCAGTGAAAAGAAATGTGATCATTTTTACATGAGACACTTTTCTAACATTTAGCTTAGTAAACTAATGTATCTTGAAATGTGACCAAGAAGCGTAGAACTGGCGCCAAGCAAGAGCCAGCAAGGTCAGATTTGTACAGTATGTGCCAGGGACACAGAACAAAATGTATGCAAAAAATCACTGAACTCAGTTCAAAATTGACAAAAATATGCTCTTTACAAGACAATCTTTTATTAGGCAAATTTTCGACCTGACAACTTTCAAAGCCCAAAAACTCAATTAGATGTATATTTTTTTTTCTCAGATTTTTTTGTGCTATCAGAAGTAAATAGATAGCGCAACATTTTTATGAAATAAAAAATGGGGGTCAATACCTTTGAGGGGGTCAAATTTGGCCCAGAAGGGGTTCGAAAAAAATTTTTTGTCTCGAATTTGGTCATGTAGGCAATCGTTTGAAAGAGAACGCTCATGTGATTTTAAATATGCAATCCGCAAGTTTATACGTTCTCTGGTTCCAGAGTTATCAGCCGAGATCTGAGGTTCGGTCGAAAAATTGAGTCTCACAAAATCGACCAGGAGGTGATAAAACATCTTTTTAGGTTAAATTATGCCAAAATACAAAATTTTAGCCAAATCGGAGACATAAAGTTGAGATTTGTCCGGAGGTTAAGGAGCAAAAGTCGATTCCTAGAAAAACCGGCTCTTAAAACAGCGAATTTCAAATTTATGCTTGCTTTTAATTAAAGTGCGAACTTTTATTGGGTTGTTTTCCAGGAATTGGATATCGGGTTTTTTGTCATTGGTAAAGATACACAATGTACTAATACCATACGATGTACATTAAAAATATCCAGGGCAGTGGGGGTGGTTGACACCCTTTTTAAAGCCAGACGCAGAAGCTCAACCCTATAAATCAAAGTTTGCACTTGAATCTAAGCCTGAGCTGCAAATTGAGGCTTAAAATTAAGTTGGTCGGCAGGTGGGGTAAAGGCTTGTGTACGAACGGCACCAAGGCTGAAATTACTGTTAAAATAATTCTGCACATGGTAGAACGGCGGGTATTTTGAATTCTTTTGGGCAATGCTAAGCTAATCAAGGTGTTCTATTTTGTATTCTGCTGTTCTTTTTTCTTTATACATGCCCGACGGGCATCAAAATCGGACCGGCCCGAAGCCCCGGCCGTCAAAATCGTTGACAGGCATACCCTGCCCGTGCACATCTCTACTGGTGACCCAACTTTGAGAGTACAGCTCAGGTTCTCAGGAGATACCCAATGTTTTGAACATTCTCCGGAATTGGTATTCGGTTGGTACCTATTTTAACACAGTTGGATACCAGCCGGATTGGAGAAAAAAAAGTTGCATGAACATCCTAAGTTGACTTTCTCATAAAATGCATGTTAAAAATGGAGGTTTAGAGTAACATTTAGAGTACTCTCACGAATCAACGGCCGAATTCCATTTTCAATGAAAAAAAATTATCGACCCCTTTGGAGCCCCTAGCACATGCCTAGAACCCCTAAACCGTTTTTATATCCAGAATATTGCTCCAAGGGGTCGAGAACTTTTCATTAAAAATGGAATTTGACCGTTGATTCTGAAGTACCTCTAAAAGTGACCCTCAAACCATACATAGGCCGGAAAAATCCGAGGAGGTAGGGGTTGGAGACCTCCTGGCAGGGTCCCGAAAAACACCAAACGCCTATTTTACCTTAACCGGGCCAGAACTTCCTCCCTCCGGGAGGGGGTCAGTGGGGAGGAGGGAATGGCCGGCCGAGGGGGGGTGCACCCCTTACCCCCCCAGCCCATGTATGCCTAAACCCCAAATTTTAAAGTCCCAACACTGGTTAGTGCAGTAGAAACTCCAGCAGGAAAATTTGGTACAGTACAAAGACTAAAAACTTGAGGAGTTTTCAGCACAGAAGCCATGTTTCACCACTTTCTTCCACGGGTCAGCCAATGTGGCTAACACCAAACTGTAAGGGAATTGATAGCGCTTCAATATTGTACAAAAAAAAGGTGTAGGGGTTCCAGACAGGCTAGGGGGCTCAAAGGGGGTCGAAAAAAATTTTTTTCATTGAAAATTCGACCGTTGATTTCTGAAAAGTACTCTAAAAGTTACCCTAAACCCCCAATTTTTAAGTCCAAATTAAATCAGCGAGTAAAACTGCATAAGAATAACTGGTCTGTTGATAAATTTGAGAGAAGAAGAGCTGTCTTCCATAAAAAGGGGCTGACCCCTGGAAAGTGCATCCAAAACGTGTTAATTTTGTTTGGCCATCAATGCTGCATCCGTTCAGGCAGAATCCCCCGGACGCCGCATCTATGAGAGAAGTTATGACGATTTTCTGGAAAAAAATGATGTCGTAATTACCGAAAATTTCGTAGTTTTTGGAGAATATCTCGCTAACCGGGTGTGATCTGGAACCGCGGGTATAAGAAAATGAAAGCCCATCCAAAAAGCTACAAAACAATGTGGAAATTGAAAACTGTACGTTAAGAAACAAGTGAATGGTGATCGTTTGAATAAAAGTCGAAAAAAATGGCCCGAAAAGTGGCTGGTGACCCAACTTTGAGGGAATTTCCCTCAGGTTCTAGGGGGTCACCTATGTTCGAACATTCACCGTTGGTGTTCGGTTGGTACCTATTTTAACATATTTGGATACCAGCCGGATCGGAGAAATTGCTTGAACACGTTCCCTTATATGCGACTTTCTCGCAAAATGCATGTTAAGTCCCAACACTGATTAGTGCGGTAGAAACTCCAGCAGTACGGTGCAGTACCAAAACTAAAAATTTGAAGTTTTCAACTTTGAAGCCATATTTCACCACTTTCTTCCACGGGTCAGCCAATGTGGCTTTTACCAAACTGTAGGGAATTGATAGCGCTACAATATTCTGAAATAAAAAAAACGGTGTAGGGGGTTCCAGATAATGCTAGGGGGCTCCAAAGTGGGTCGAAAAAATTTTTTTTCATTGAAAATGGAATTCGACCGTTGATTCTGAAAGTACTCTAAAAGTTACCCTAAACCCCCAATTTTTAAGTCCCAACACTGATTAGTGCGCTAGAAATTCGGTTTTGAAATTTTGGTCCCATATTTAAGCGGACCGATTTTCAGAAGGCCGTCGAGCGTCAGGCGTCGAATCGGGATATTCTTTGCGGTGGTTATATAACCTATCCATACGTATTAGTCATCCAACTTTGAGCCCTCCACGCCAAAGTTTCATTTTTTGGGGGTCTGAATATGGCAAAGGACCAAGACTCGATCGGTTCAGAGACTGACTCTTAGAATAACAGTAGAGCAAACTTCTAATCCATCAACAATTGAACCACCTTGGACGTCCTGAAGAAAAGCCGAATCCTTAGTGTCGGCAGAGGCCACATCGTCGGGTTTGTCCGCGTGTGCCGTTAGAAGCGCGCTATGAGATGGTGCTTTGTGCACGATGCCAACAGAAACAGAATGTAGATAGCCTTTTGCCAAACAGAGAACCCGTGGAGCTCCAGCACCCAACTGTGCGTCCTTGTTTACTCTTTTTTTTTTTTCTTTCCATTCCTCTGCCTTCCCCACGTCTTGTTTCACCTGCACTTGAGCATTGACCATTAACCCAGTGAAGGGAGTGTTTAATGAGCCGACTGCGTCATCTAAAGTGCCAAATTTTTTACCGCGTCCTCTTTCACAGGAGCCTTGTTGCATTGAGACAGGTATTCGGCGAACATGCGATCAATCTGGTCATTAAGCCACTGTTGTTCGATCCACCATTGCTGTTGCTGTTCGAGATCACGCTGGGCTTGCTCCTTTAGAAGTTGGATGCGATCGCGAAATGTAGATGATGACATGTGAGCATCGGATGGGGCATGGGTGCGCCTGATGTTCATGGAACGCGGGACTGGAGCTTGAGACTGGAAGTGATTTTATCTTGTAGCGAGAGCTTGTAGGAGAACTAGCTGAAGGTAGGCTCAATGGGCACTCGGCACCAATTGAAAGGAGATTTATGGCCACTAGTAGAAACAGAGCGCACACACAAGAGCACACAAACGCAACCAGTCGATAACTTGACAATACAAAACACTCACACTGAATCAGATATTCTTCAATACATACATACATACATACATACATACATACATACATACATACATACATACATACATACATGATGAAGAGTTTGATAGTTTTGAGTGAGTGTTTGTATTCTTGAGTTACCGAGCAGTTGTGTGTGTGTGCATCTGAATGTGTGTGTCTGTAGTACAAGAGCTACTAGTATTGTTCCTCAACTCCGTTTCATTGGTGCCGAAAGAGAGACCCGGGAGACCACCTTCATTCAATTCTACTACCAGTTCAAGTTCTACTACCCAGCTTCTCTGTTTCCAATTCTTGGTTCAAGCGTTCCTCCGGTTCCGTGATCATTAGGCACAGCTGTGCCCCATCCGATGCTCACATGACGACATCTACCTTTCATGAATCCTCCGACTTCTACGAGAACAAAGCCAGCGTGATCTCGAACAGCAACGGCAATGGTGGATCCGGGCAACAGCAGCATGATCACGAGCACCAGCAGCGCCTTGACCAATATGTTCGACCAGTACCTGTCTTGGTACAGCAAGGCTCCTGTGAAAGCAGAAGCGGCTGTGTGTTCTGGCACTTTGGATGTCCAAGTCGGCTCATTAAACACTCCCCCTTCGCTGGGTGTAATGGTCGATCCTCCCTTCTGTGGGCATTCTCCTATCAAGTCGAACCTCTACATCCCGCTGTCCTTTGGTAACGATCGCACCAAGTATTCGGCTATCATCGATACTGGAGCACAGGTCAACGTCATTAATTCTTCAGTTGCTGATCACACAAAGGCTCACTGGTTGCGTCATGTTCCCCAAAGTCGCGCTTTTGGTCTGTGTTTGGAGATTCCAGCTTATGCGATGTTGTGCATCTGTCAGTGTCTGCTGATAACCACTGCACTTGCATGTCTTTCGTGGTGAACCCAGCGGCCAAGGCATCTGACCCAGTTCTTCTTACTCCTGCAAGCGCAGCTCTTCCCGGTTTCTGCGTTGCAATTTTCCGAGGCAATCAAGCACTCGATGTTCCTTCTTTGGCAGAAAGCCATTTTCCCAGCGTTCAGATTGGTATTGATCAGCAAGCACCTTCTCAATGCGCGCTTTTTTGGGGCACACGTGGACGATCCCATTGTTGTGACCTTTACCGACACTACAGATTCGGCTATGTTTGTAAGGTACCATCGGGATGTCCGAGATGATTCAGTTGTTGATAGCTCAGTTTGTTCAGTGGAGGATGGTCCTGTTTTTCTTGGATGTAAACAGTCAACGAGAAGTTTTTGGTTTGGAGAAAGAAGATATTTTGCCGTCTGCAGAACCGGCTTTTCCTGATCGAGTTTGTTCCTCTTCATATGTTTCTGAAGTTGAGATGGTCCAGGAGGACAAGCAAGCATTGCATGAGGATTTCAAGATGCTTTCTTTTGGTGATTCTATGTTCTTTGGTGTAGCTAGAAGAGATAAAAGGAAACGAAGAAAAAGGATGAGGAGAAGGAAACAGTTTGGAAGAGGAAGAGGAGGGAGGGGTTGAGGAGGAACAAAAAGAGGATGATGAGGAGCAAGGTGTTGAGAAGAAGGTGGAAGGTGAAGAAGAGAAAGAGGATGATGAGGGTTCAGAGAAGGAGGAGAAAAGAAAGTGAGAGGCAGAAAGAAAGGGGATGAAAGAAGAGGAGAGAGGTTTGACAAGTCTGTTTCACCGTTCACAAGTCTCCAGATCAAGGCGAAGGCACGGAAAGGCCGAAACGTGGCGCGTAACCGTTCGAGTCAGCACAGTGTCTGTGCCGAGCCGCTTACTGGAGATTCCGAGTCAACAGAGGCGGAGCAGTTCCCGCAGTTCGCTTTCCACGATTGTCAGACACAGCGGCGGCCCAGTCGACACTCGTTGAAAGGGGAGTGATGAAGAGTTTGATGGTTTGAGTGAGTGTTTGTATTAGCGAGTTACCGAGCAGTTGTGTGTGTGTGTGTCTGAGTGTGTGCGTGTGTTGTGTACAAGAGCTACTAGTAAAGACTCTCAACTCCGTTTCAATACATACATACATACATACATACATACATACATACATACATACATACATACATACATACATACATACATACATACATACATACATACATGCATACATAAACAACGCCAAATATGCCACTTTTTGGTTGTCCTTGGGTTGGACCCAGCAGTAGCGACGCTTGTAGAAGTGCTCCAAAAGCAGTTAGAGTTTAGTGCTCGGCAGTTGGAGTCCAGCGAGCGCCGGATCAAGAACAGCTCCGTGTTATGCACGGTCAGTTTAGTATGCAGCTCGAGACCTCCGAGAAACATTGGCAGAGGCACTCAAACATTTTTGAAAGAGAACTGCCCAACAGCAGGAAATGAGTGCTTCCGAAGTTTTGCGCTCAATGATTGCAGCTCGCCCTGTTGAATCAGAGTTGGCACAGCCCGGGCATAGCTATTCGGCCCATACATGTTGTTGGGGGTAAAGGGGGGGGGCCGGCCCCCAAACCCATTTTTCGGCAAAAGTCCCCCCCAGCGGATTTTTGGGGGGACCTGAAAACCCACTTTTTTGGATTCAAAAGTAAAAGAAAATTTTAGCCCAGACAATACATTCTGCAGCACAAATTGGGTTTTTCGGCACCCTTTAGGACCCAAAACAGGGTTTTGTATGGGTTGGAAATCTGACGGGGGGGGTCTAGACTGCTTACAAACCCTCGTTAAGTTTCCAGGTTACTTTGAAACCCTGATTAGGGCTTTCAGGTTACTTTGAAACCCTAAACAGGGTTTTCAGGTCACCTTGAAACCCTGATTACGGTTTTCAGGTTACTTTGAAACCCTGATTAGGGTTTCAGGTTACTTCCCCCCCCCCCTTTTTTTTTTTTTTTCCCTAAACCCTGGTCTTTCGGGTTATTTAAACCCTGATTAGGGTTTTCGGGTTATTTTAAACCCTGATTAGGGTTTTCAGGTTACTTTCAAACCCTGATTAGGGTTTTCAGGTTACTTTCAAACCCTGATTAGGGTTTTCAGACCCACTTTTAAACCCTGATTAGGGTTTTCAGGTTACTTAAACCCTGATTAGGGTTTTCAGGTTACTTTCAAACCTGGATTTGGTCTTCATGTTACTTTCAAACCTGATTAGGGTTTCAGGTCATATGTAGGAGGGGGTTTTGGGGTTTTAGCCCCCCGGGCTCCAGTTCAGCCCCCCCCCAGCTGAATTCTGGGAAAGTTTTTTCTGAAACCCTATTTTGGGTTACAAACTGCTAAAATTCAGGGTTTCAAGACTTATATACCGTAATTTAGCATTTCAAAAGCCCTAAATAGGGTTCCGGAACCCTAATTTGGGTTTCACAGAGACTAAACAGGGTTTCTGGAGGCCCAAAGTAGGGTTCCGGAACCTAATTTGGGTTTCACAGAGACTAAACAGGGTTTCTGGAGGCCCAAAGTAGGGTTCCGGACCTAATTTGGGTTTCAAAAGCCCTAAATAGGGTTACGGAACCCTAAAAAGAAAAAACCAGAGACTAAACAGGAGTTTCTGGAGGCCCAAATATAGGAGGGTTCCTGGAACCCTAATTTGGGTTTTCACAGAGACTAAACAGGGTTTCTGGAGGCCCAAAGTAGGGTTCCGGAACCCTAACCTGGGGTTTTTAAGCCCCAACAACGGTTCAGGCTCCACAATTTTGGGTCTCAAAAAAAATAAACAGGGTTTCAGTGCCCTAATTTTTTGTTTCAAAATCTCTAAATAGGGTTCCAGATACGCATTTTAGCTCTATTCTGTCGTCTAAAATAGAGCTTTTCTGCATACTCCAAAGCAAAAACATGTTTTTTGCACGTTTTTAATAAAAAATAGGATTTTCTGCACATTTAAAACCAATAAATAGGGTTTTATAGGGAATTTTTGCACTTCTGACAGGATTTTTACCGTATTTTTAGTCCTCAAAACCCTGTTTTGAGCCCAAAAAAAGGTCGCTAAAACCCACTTTTGGACACCAAAAAAAGGTCTGAAACCCCCTTTGGAAATAGTGCTGAAACCCTATTTTGGATCTGGAAAAACGCCCCCCCCCCAGCCGAAAACCCAGCTACATGTATGTTTCAGGTTACTTTTAAAGCCTGATTAGGGTTTTTAGGTTACTTAGAAAGTCTAAACAGGGTTTTCAGTTTACTTTCAAACCCGGATTAGGGTTTTCAGGTTACTTTCAAAGCCTGATTAGGGTTTTTAGGTTACTTAGAACTAACGTGGGCACATATATGCCTACTTCGTTTGTATATGTATATGTATATGTATATATACAAATGCACATTACTTTGTATATGTATATGTATATATACATATGCAAACAAAATTTCAATATTGCATATTTTGTATATTTGTATATTAAGAATATTATACATTTTCTGCTGGAAAGCATGATTTCGACAAACCAAATGGGTTAGGGGTACCATGACGGGTGTCATTGTCATATGGTAGGGCGTTGTAGGGCTAGCCAACATGAAATATTCTAAAATTGCATGAGTGTATTCAGTTCAGGCAGTTCTCCCAGCCGGTGCGAACTCTATTAAGTGATACTGCCCTCAGTCTAAGATTTTTACGAGCTAAAATTTATGTTGCTGCTAAAACTCAGGCTTTTTAGGATCTGTAATATCAAGAAATTTTTTGTGGGGTGTGGGTAAAGTCACCGGTGGTCGAAAATCTTTAAGTAATACAAATGCTAGCAACAAAATTCAAACTTACGCTTTAGGTACACCCCCTTAGTTTTAGGTTAACAGGTATGTTAAGGCTTAGCTTCTGGCTAGTCTTCGATTCAGGCCTACTAGGCTCGTACATACAGTAGGTATAGTTTTAAGCAGAAATAGCCCCTGAAATCGTTATTACGCATCATAGGGAGAATGGATGAACGCGTTTATCTGAAAAAATAATAACAAGTTTAAAACTGGGATGAAACGAAAAGGGAAACGTGCGGGATTCGATTATCAATTTTGTCGTTTCAAACAGCAAAACTCATTGCGAAATACTTCTAAAACGAAGATGAATAATATTTGGTCTTAATGCAGCCGAGGCTAAACCGCAAATTTAACAAATTCTTCTGGAAAAGTTGAAGACATAGGCTCAAATACAAAAACACCCGAAGAAACTGTAAAAATATGTCAATTACCGTGAAAGTGGCCAAAATGTGCTATACTACTTGCAAAAATATACAAATGAAAATATACAAACCGTTTGTATATCAAGTCTGTTTGTATATGTATATTGAATATTGCATCAACAGTCCGTTTGTATATGTATATATATGTATATCCAAACCATTTGTATATATATACAAATTTGTATATGTATTTGAATATACAAACCCACACTATTAGAAACTCTAAACAGGGTTTTCAGGTTACTTTTAAACCCGGATTAGGGTTTTCAGGTTACTTTCAAACCCTGATTAGAGTTTTCAGGTTACTTCAAACCCTGATTAGGGTTTTAGGCGGGGGAAACCTAAACAGGGTTTTCAGGTTACTTTTAAACCCTGATTGGGGTTTTTAGGCTACTTTGAAACCTAATTAGGGTTTTTAGGTTACTTTCAAACCCGATTAGGGTTTTCAGGTTACTTTCAAAGCCTGATTAGGGTTTTTAGGTTACTTTGAAACTCTAAACAGGGTTTTAGCACTGGCTAGAAAGCTAGACAGGGTTTTTAGGTTGATTAGAAACCCTAAACAGGGTTTAAAGAACTGCATTCAAATCACTAACAGGGTTTTAGCTTTTATAAGTCAAAACAGGGTTTGCGCGTGCAGAATCGAAATTAGGGTTCTGTGAACTATTTTTTTAGTCAATATAGCATTTCAATCTTATTTATCGCTGAAACTCATATTCAATACATTTTGAGCGCAAAACAGCTTTTTGTTGCATTCGTTGCTTCAATATTCGGTTTTTAAGGTATTTTTTCAAATCGGAACAGTTTTAAGGCATTTTTAATGCAAAAACAGGGTTTTAAAGGCTTCGTCCAAATAGGTTTGGAAGCCATTTTTTCGCCCTAAAAGGTCGACAAAACCTAATTTTTTGCCCCAAAAAGGTCGACAAAACCCAATTTTGACCCTCCGTGTTGTCAAAAACCCATCTTTTGGAATTTTGGTCCCAAAACCCTATTTGGGACGCGCGTCCCCCCACGGAAAAAACCCATGACATGTAC
>JASANB010005096.1:0-29473 GCA_030248155.1 Sabatieria punctata | reverse complement strand
CGACCTTTTTAGGGATTCTGGGCGAAAAAATGGCTTCAAAACCCTATTTGGACCGAAAAAAGCCTTTAAAACCCTAGTTTTTGCATTAACATGTCTTAAAAACCCTGTTCCGGTTGAAAAAATGCCTTAAAAACTGAATATTGAGCAACGAATGTAATAAAAAGCTGACTTGCGCTCAAAATACGTATTGAATATGAGTTTCAGCGATAAAATACTGATTGAAATGCGTTATATTGACTAAAAATGAGTTCACAGAACCCTAATTTCGATTCTGAGGCACGTGCAAAACCCTGTTTTGACTTATAAGATTACTAAAAACTCTATTTAGTGATTTGAATGCAGTTCTTAAACCCTGTTTAGGGTTTCTAATCAACCTAAAAACCCTCAGGCTTTCTAGCCAGTGCTAAAAACCCTGTTTAGAGTTTCAAAGTAACCTAAACCCTAATCAGGCTTTGAAAGTAACCTGAAAACCCTAATCAGGTTTGAAGTAACCTAAAAACCCTAATTAGGGTTTCAAAGTAACCTGAAAACCCTGTTTAGGTTTCAAAGTAGCCTAAAAAACCCCAATCAGGTTTAAAGTAACCTGAAACCCTGTTTAGGGTTTCAAAGTAGCCTAAAAACCCTAATCAGGGTTTGAAAGTAACTGGAAACCCTAATCCGGGTTTAAAAGTAACCTGAAAACCCTAATCAGGTTTGAAAGTAACCTAAAAACCCTAATTAGGGTTTCCAAAGTAACCTGAAAACCTCGTTTAGGGTTTCAAAGTAGCCTAAAAACCCCAATCAGGGTTTAAAAGTAAATTCCCTTATAGCTAAGTTGACTTTCTCGCAAAATGCATGTTAATTTCTATGTTTGTTGCATTATTTTAAGCTTACAAACAGAAAAAACCGCACTAATTAGTGAGGAAAAGCCTTAGGTATTGAATTTATGGTGTTACATTTCTATTTTTCCGAGCTTTCCGCCAAATTTAAAGCTCGCGAGCCGAGCTCGAGCGAGCTTGGAGGTGCGCACAAACGAGCTGAAACGAGCTGACCAAGACAGAGCTCACAATCGAGCCGAGCTCGAGCGAGCTTGGAGGTGCGCACAAACGAGCTGAAACGAGCTGACCAAGACAGAGCTCACAATCGAGCCGAGCTCGAGCGAGCTTGGAGGTGCGCACAAACGAGCTGAAACGAGCTGACCAAGACAGAGCTTACAATCGAGCCGAGCTCGAGCGAGCTTGAGGTGCGCACAAACGAGCTGAAACGAGCTGACCAAGACAGAGCTCACAATCGAGCCGAGCTCGAGCGAGCTTGGAGGTGCGCACAAACGAGCTGAAACGAGCTGACCAAGACAGAGCTCACAATCGAGCCGAGCTCGAGCGAGCTTGGAGGTGCGCACAAACGAGCTGAAACGAGCTGACCAAGACAGAGCTCACAATCGAGCCGAGCTCGAGCGAGCTTGGAGGTGCGCACAAACGAGCTGAAACGAGCTGACCAAGACAGAGCTTACAATCGAGCCGAGCCGAGCCGCGATTTTTAGGCTCGTGAACATCTCTACTAGAAAGGCCAAATCCCCATCACCCCACGAGACAGTTTAGGGATGCCATCACAAAATTAAAGTAGTAGTAGCGGCACAGTTGTTACAATTTTTTTAAATCGTCTTAAAGGGGTCCAGCGTGCTAGTACAGGCAGACATCGGCTAGCATTTCGGCTGACGGGGGGGGTAGAATTTTCAATTCCTGAGGGGGGCTGATGTGGGGTAGGAGCGCCTGATGGGGGGCTGAGGGGGTGGTAAGCCAAAAAGTCCGATTTTTGGCGAAAATCAGGGTTTTTTGGCTTATTTTTCATTAAAATAAGTTAAAATTAGCTATTCTGAGCTCATTTATGCCTATTCCAGGCATATTTTTATCATAATTTTCTATACAAAATTCTTACCAAAAATTCCTGATGGGGGGTAGCGGCCGGCTGATGGGGGGTAGATCAGAGCCTGATGGGGGGTCAACCCCCCATCAGCCCCCCCTTTGCCCATGTCTGAGTACAGGTAAGGTACTTACAACAAATATCCACTTTTGCACCTCAAGCGTACATGTAACAGGGGGTCTAGGGGTAGGGTCTTGCAGAAAAAAGTTGGCTGCTTCTGAAGAATTTACAGAAATTAGATGTATGTATTTTCCCACTTTTTCCCTTAATTTGCACATTGATCTAAAGAAAATGTTTTGAGCCTTGAAAAAGTTTTTGATCCTAAACAACTGTGAATAGCGGTACTAACAAGCTGGTTCGTAAATGACTAATTTTTAGCTTAAAATTCGCTTGAAAAGCCTTTGGAAACCGAAAGAGGCGGAGTGGCTGAGAAACAAGCAGAAGCTAGACCCGGCCATCTGTTCTATGTATTGCGCTGTGTGGCCGACCACTACATCAAGGACAAAGTAAAAAAAACAAAGTAACCTGCAAACCCTAATCAGGGGCTTCTAGAGTAACCTGAAAACCCTGTTTACGGTTTGAAAGTAACCTGAATTAAAGTTTAAGGTTTTACCCCTTGCATGGTTTGACCCCTTGCAAGATCCTGGGTACGCCATTGCATGGAATAGAACGTTAAAAATATAGCTCCACCTTAATGTATTTTCGCACCCCCTAATGAATATATATCGTACTGGTACAGAACAATCTCGGATACCGTATATTTTAATAAGATCTCATTTGGTAACGTATGTGTAGATAACCCGATTACATCGTGTTTTAGGAGAAACATCGCCTGGCTATGGGAATGTCTGCGGGTTCAGTTAGTGTGGAGTGCGCAGGACAGAAGGTTCAGACTGATTCGTCGGAGGTCCGCCGCAAAAGAGAACTACAAAAGCAGAGCATGTTTCCTAAACAAGTGAAGAAGCGGTTTCGTCAAATCGGTCAGGAGGCCGAGGTGTTCTCCTGGGAGTGCGCCAGGTGTAAACGCAAAGATAGGACGGTTCGCTGTTATTAGTAGCGTGTCCGTTGTTGTGCAATGCTTGGTTTCATACGGTCTGTGTTGAAGACTGTCTTGTGCATTTGGGTGGAACTGAAAATTTTGTGTATGCACCCCTGTTAGGGGTCGTCCATAAACTTCGACGTTCAGAGAGGGGGTGGGGGTGGTTGGTTGAATGTCGGAAAGCGTCGCAGGGGGTGGGGGTTGGTACTAAGCACATATGGCCGGCCGACCACAAAAAATAACTTATGTTTTTGACCAGAACTTGGTGACCTATCCATATACTAGCGTAACTAGTGTTTTAAAGCGTTTGCAGCATACTATAGGCTATACAATACACGGTATTACACGGTACCGAAAATACCATACGGATACGGTATTTTTATACCGGGCCCATCCATCCCTACTCCTAAATCCAGGAGGAAAACTCCTAAAACCTGGCAAACCTCCTGATTAGGACATCTAGACGCAATGATATTAAAGTAAAAAGAACAAATACTAGGTACGTAATGAAATTAGATAGAAGAAACAGGCGCGTATACAAATCGCCTTCCCAGAAAAACGGAAACGGTGAGGACGTGCGGTACGCTGTGGTACACAAAGGTACACCTAGTTTTACGGGTTTTCCAATGTCACAAATCGCCTCCTCGAAAGTAGGAAAGTTGGAAAATCGCAAGTTACACCATAAGAGGAGGGAAATAAGCAGTACTAAGGGCAAAATGAAGAAAATGAGCGCAACAGCTCATGCTGGAAACGATTGCTTGTCGCAAAATTGGTTCATTTAATATGTCGAAATATAAAAAAATCTTACTTTATGCAAGACCATCCCTAGCAAGTTAAAGCTGAAGAACTCGTATTCTTCTATGGCCTTGCACACAGATTCCCTTTCCTTTCCCATACCACTATGCCACCCATTTATTTACTTGTCATCACTGCCTTTCGCTGACAACAAATCTAAATCTAAGCTAAAATAGATTCGGAGTCGCGTTTATGACTGTAAATATAGGGTTATTTTTGTTTCAGCATCTCAGAAGTGGACTTCTAAATTGCAGGCAGCGTCGGTACGTAGTCACAGTGATGACCAAAAGGACAAAACGCTTTAACTTAAAGTAAAAGCAAGCACCATTAAATATTTATATGTAAAATGCATGGGTATCAAATATCTAGCAATAATCTGAATTCGAAAATGTAAGAAGAAAATTGAAAACGGAGTATCACAAATGACTAAAACTGTACATACATACTGTATCTCATCAGAAAATCCAAACGGTTGGTGTTATTTTGTGCGGAAAAAAGAGGCACAAAACTGCCTCCAGTGCTATATATCAGCCTGTAAGTGAAGTTTACGAAATACGTGCATGCATAGTGCATGTGTAAGTGCTCAACTGCTGTTAGAATAGGCACTTGTGCAGCTAAAATGCGACAATCAGATGAGATGAACGCAGCAAAAGCACAGACGAAAACTCTGCAATCACAGCCATTCTTCTGTTGTGGAAGTTTTGGAAAGACATGTGAGTCTATTGTGATGGCGGAATCTCATACCGTTGCCGAATTGCCGGCGTTACTGATATGTAAATTTTTTTGCATCCGGTGATGTTGGTTGTTCTTGTGCATGTTTTCCTAATTTCCAAATTGTTGGGAAGCATTTTCCATTTTTTGTATTTTCCATTTTCCAACTTTCCAACTTCTTTGGGAGGCGATTTGTGCCCGCCCGGAAGAAACAATATCAAAATAGGCAAGAATTACGAAACTATTGGATAGCTCACTACATCAAGCCCACGTACACGAGAGGCCTAGTGAAAATGGCAAAACCGACGATTTTCCTTTAGATTGCCACGATTAGAGATTAGGGATGCAAATGGTATAAAAAAATACCAAATACCAAATAGTGAATGGTATTTTCTGAACCAAATAATACCAAATAGGTTTGCAAAATAAGTCCTAAGCAATCTGAACTAATCCAAAAGATTATCTCTCTGATTTCGTGACCCAAATTCAGATATTCCCTGCACAAGACAAGACAAGACAAAGTTTATTCAAGACAAAAAGACTACTACTAAGACAAAAAGGCACTACTGGAAAAGCAATTTTACAAGCTCTTTGACGTGCTGAAGCTCATGTTGACATGTCTGTCAGCCAGCTGAGGCTAGTCAAATAAGGGCTTTTCAGTCATACAGGAAGCATCTCCGATGTACACGGCCCAGGTAAATAAGTTTGGACAAAAGTGGAACATTCAGTTCAAACATCAATTTTAAACATTTTGTGCTGAGATCACAGCCATATAAACAGTTCTAATCCATTTTGTTGCTGTTTTAAGCAAGAAAATAGAGGAAAATGAGCTCAAATGTTGTAAAACATACCACGATCGCAAAATAAGCTGAGTTATTAGCTGAAAGTCCAAGCAATTCTGTTATTTAAACTATTTGGTATTATTCGGTATTATTTGGTATACAAAATACCAAATAATACCATTTCTCAAAAAATCCCAAATAATACCAAATAATACCGGATACCATTTGCATCCCTATTAGTGTAGCGTAGCGCCTGCATTAAAGTATAAAGTGCAGTGTTGTCATATTTTAAGTGTTATGTTTTGGCTTGGATAGCGCCGCCTGAAGCGCGCGGTAGTGCATTAGTGGTAGATGTAAAAGTTGGTATGGAATAAAACTAGTGCTAGCCAAGGGTCTCCGCTCCGATATGTGGCATCCCCTGAACCCGACCCTTTGATGCGATGGCTACGCCTAGTCTGTCTGGCCCTCTGCGTCGTCAGGTAGCACCTCGCCGAGCTCTGTTGCAAACTCAGCTTTCGAAAGTGCCTGACTATTCGTCATTGTTCGCGCCAGATGCCGACTTTGCTACCATTGTTCAGTCACTGCGGGACGCGAAGTACAACATTCTGCTTGACACCGAGCGCATCACTACTTCGCTGAAGTTCATCTATGACGTTGACACGCAATGGCTCAAATTGCTCAGTTCATTGTCTGGAGATGACAGTACAGATGAAGAAGCTCTCTACGAGCAACACGCAACCAATGGTTATTTGCCAGTTGTTGTCCAGGCTGAGGAAAAGCTGTCCTTCCTGACTGTTCGGTTGAAGGAGGTGGAAGATGACTTGTCTCGGTTTACGTCTCCACCGTCTGCCTCGCCTGTGGTTCATCGTGTGTCGCCCTCTCCTTCTGTGACAATGGAGCAATCTCCGGTTACTGGGACTCTGACTCAGCCAGTTACCACTGTTCCGATTTGCCAGTCAACTGCTCCCCTGATGACTGATCCGGTATGGCGTCCTTTGGTTTCGTCAGTGCCAGAACTCTCCAGCCAACCAGATGTGCCGGGCCCAAGTTCTCTTCTGCAGACTCTGCCTGTTGCTTTCACGCAAGCGCCACCTCCTGCGCCTCAGTTTTCGCCGCAAGAAGTCGTACCTCCTGTGACTACTACCGGTTCGATTCTTTTTGGTGATTCTATTGTGAGCACAGTAACAGGTTTCCCTTCTAGTTTTGGTTATCCAGTTAGCTCTGCTTTTTCTAACCCTGCAGTTGCACGTTCAGTTACTGCTACTGGATTTAGTGCTTATAATCCTGTGAGCGCTCAAAACCTTTCTCAGTTTAACATGGGTACTGCAACCAGTACGGTGTTGCCAAACATGTCTATGATTGGTTCTAACGTAAACCCTGCTTTCAATTTGGGCATGCCGTTTGTTACGCCTTCTGTTACACAAAGTGTGCCTGGTGTTATTGGTAGTATGCCAACCTTGCCACCACGTACTTCTGTGTTTTCTCTCCCTGCTCCCCATCAGTCTGCTGTCGTGCCTTCTGGAGCTTCTGGTGCAAGTCGAGTGGTTGGAATGCCATGTGTCAAACTTCCAAAGCTGCCTCTCATTTCCTACAATGGCGATCCCCTTCGCTACATCGAGTTTTGGGATAACTATGTTGCCAGTGTTCACAACCAGCCCATTCCCAACATTCAGAAGTTTGCCTACTTGAAGCAAATGTTGACTGGTCGTGCCGCTGCTGCAATTGAAGGTCTTGCTTTGACTAATGACACCTATGCTGAGGCCATTGACATCCTCCAACGTCGTTTTGGTGACGTGTCTGTCATTAAAGATGCACTGTACTCGACATTACGCAAGTTGCCCAATTCTTCCAGCAAACCCAGTGATGTGCGCAACACTGTAGACATGGCAGATCGTACCTTACGACAACTGAAGTGTCTGGGAGAGAACATCGAGTCAAACCGCAGTTTGATTGTCCAACTGATTCAAGAAAAGCTGCCCATCAGTATGAACCTGGAGCTGGAACGCATGAAACCGCTTACACAAGAGTGGTCAGTTGACTCCCTGAGGCAAGCTCTGCAAACTGCAATGTGCCTGAAAGAGAAGGTTGCACGCATCGTTGGCACCAAAGAGAAAACTGAGGAAAGGCATCAGAAGGTGGACAAAAAGAATGCAATACTAGAAAAGAGTGCTGAGCGAACTGATGTGTTTGGAGTTTTGGGAAAGCGTTCAAACAAGCCACTGACAAAGAATCGTACTGACTCACAAGGAAAGTCTGTAAGGTCTAGCCGCTCAACTGGAAAGCCTATTCAGAGCTGCTCATGTGTTTTTTGTGGTGAAGAACATCACTCTGAGACTTGCCTGGCCTACCCTACAAAAGAAGAACGACTAGCGAAACTTCGCAAGGACCAACGCTGTTTTTTTTGCTTTGGAACAAGCCATTGGGCTCAACGCTGCTTTCAGAAAGGTCGCAAATGTTCTCATTGTGACAAGCGACACAATGTTGCCCTATGTCCTCAGAAGTATGGACTACAGAAGTCCCAGAGCAGAAAAATGAGTACTCATCTTAGCACATCAGCTGTGTCTAATGTTTCGAAGAAGTCTGAAGAAACTGAGCAATTGGTGATGACTCAGGTGAACGCGACAAGCAAGAGATTTTGCCGTGCCGTTCTGATGACAGCACAGGTTGCCGCTTTCAGTCCCACTGCTCCAAAGAAGACAATGCTTCTCAGAGTTTTCTTCGATCCTGGCAGTGAACGTTCTTTCATCACTAATCAGATGATGAAGAAACTGTGCCTTCCAGCCGTTTCTGAAGAAACGCTGCACATTTTCACATTTGCCAACAGCAAACCCAAGACTTTGCAGTCAAAACGGGTGCCGATTGTGCTGAAAACCACTGATGGCTCCACATTTAGTATTGTGAGCAACACTATTGACCGGATTGCCTCTAATCTGCGACGTCCTCGCTTATCGGCTGAAGATGTCCAAGCTCTGAGTGCTTTTCCAGACCTGGCAGATGATTTCTCGGCTTCTCACTTTGAGCCTGACCTCCTCATAGGGTTGGAGTACTTCTTGGATATTGTGTCCTTTGAGAAACCTGTCGTTTTGCCCTCTGGACTCAAGTTGCTGCACTCAAAATTTGGCATGGTCTTAGCTGGGGCTACTGCAGCTGGAGAAAGTGAATCGAACGCTATTGTCTCATGCATTCCTCAGATCCAGTCGTCAGCAGAACAACATGAAGATTTGTTCTTTGCACAGTCCGTTGATCCCTCCACAATTGACTATAGTCAATACTGGGACTTGGAACACATTGGGATTATGGATTCTCCAGTAGATACCGATGATGAAGTTGCTCAACAGAAATTTGTGCAGACTGTTCAGTGCAAGGATGGTCGCTATGAAGTTTGTTGGCCTTGGAAGGATGACAATCCTGTCCTGGAGGATAACTACAGACTGGCCTTCACGCGACTGAAAAGTGTGGTGCGATCCTTTGACTCTGATCCTGAGATGCTAAAGAAGTACCAAGAAATCCTGATTGAACAAGTCAAAAAGGGTATCATTGAAAGATCTCCTGAAACTGCTGATGGTCCAGTCTTGTACCTGCCACACCATTGTGTCAAGACACCTTTGAAGACAACAACCAAATATCGCATTGTCTATGATGCTTCAGCAGCACGGTCAAAAGGCGGCAAGAGTCTTAACAGCTGTCTGTACAGAGGTCCCATTCGGTTGCCTGATCTTTGTGGCCTTCTTATGAATTTTCGGCTCAAACCGATTGCCATCATAGCAGACATCGAAAAAGCCTTTTTGCAAGTTGGACTGCAACGTCACCAAAGGGACTGTACAAGATTTCTCTGGTTGAAAGATACCACTAAGCCCTGCACACCTGACAATGTGACTGTCTATCGTTTTGCAAGGGTACCGTTCGGTGTAGTTTCATCTCCTTTCCTCTTGCAAGAAACCATTCGTCACTTGCTTGACAATGAAAGCGTGTATGCTGAAACAGCCAAAAGAATGAAAAGCTGTGTTTATGTGGACAACATCATCACCAGTGTGACAAATGCAGAAGAAGCTCAGGAGTTCTGCCTTCAGTCCAAGCAAATCTTTGCTCGTGCTTCAATGAATCTCAGAGAATATGCTTCAAATTCGGTTGCAATTCAAGCTGTTCTTTCTGAAGATGATTGCATGAAGTCCACACAGCCAAAAGTTTTGGGTATCGCTTGGAACACAGAAAAGGATACCTTGCAGCTCAGTTCTTCAAAGATCCTATCAGATGACTTTATGGTGACAAAAAGACAAGTGATGAAAGCTGTGGCGTCCGTTTATGACCCACTAGGACTTGTCTCTCCAATCACATTGCCTGCCAAATTGTTCATTCAGGAAACATGGCGACAAAAGCGTCAATGGGATGAAGAGTTACCTGAAAACCTGCAAATTGAATGGGTCAAACTTCAAGCTCAGATGGCTCAGATTGAGCTCAAGCAATTCGACCGATTCTTGGGCATCAGTTCAGACTCTACATTTGAACTACACTGTTTTGTAGATGCCAGTTCAAAAGCCTATGCAGCAGTAATCTTTCTACATGAGCAAACCAGAAGAGGTCAGGACATGATTAAAGCAAATTTGCTGTTTGCGCGCTCTAGACTTGCACCACTCAAGCCCATCTCCATTCCTCGTTTGGAACTGATGGCAATGGTTATTGGTGTCAGAGCTCTCAAGTTCGTTTCAAATCTTGTGCAGCTGTCGATTGACAAGCAATACCTCTGGTCTGACTCTATTGTTGCATTGAGTTGGCTGAAGACTGACAAATTGTTGAGTGTCTTCGTTCAGAATCGTGTAAAAGAAATCTGCCAATCTGACTCCCTTTTTCGCTATGTCAGCAGTGAGGAGAACCCTGCCGATTTTGCAACACGTGGCCTACAAACAGATCAACTCTTTGGACAGCAAGACAAAGCCCGACTCTGGTGGCATGGTCCTGATTTTCTCAAACGCACGAAACAAGATTGGCCAGAATCTCCTATCAAAGAGATAAATCCCCAGCAACTGGCTGAAATCAATGCTGAAGTTCGCGGCAGGAGTGAGATAAACATTGGCTTCTCTGGAACAGATTCTCCTTCACTTCTGGATTTCTCAAGGTTTTCTTCCTACACTTGTCTTCTGCGTTCAACAGTCTTTGTTTTACGCTTTCTGCAGAAGATAGTTGTGCGCAAGCTCTCCAGTCAGTCGATTGAGAAAATTGTCTCCTTTGAGATGTGCACTAAAATGGAAGACAGTGGTCCAGTTACGGCATCAGAACTTACTGTTGCTCAGAAGTTTCTTGATCGGTACGTCCAGAAAACTTCACTTCCTGAGCTACACCTCTCTCGACCAAGAAAGAAAGGAACTCTGTTTCAACAACTTGGTCTCATCATGAAGGATGATGGTCTGCTGCATTGTGGCGGTCGTTTGCAACATGCCAACTTATCCGCTTCAGCCAAACATCCTATTTTGCTGCCAAAGAACCACATCTACACTAATCTGTTGATCCAGCACATTCACAAGAAACTCTGTCATGCTGGTGTCCAGCACACTCTCAGTGTGATCCGTGAAACTCACTGGATTCCAGGAGGAAGAGCACAGATTCGACAGGTCATTCGCAAATGCTTGGTCTGTAATCGGCTGCATGGTGGTCCCTACAAGTTACCAGCCATGCCAATGCTTCCGCCAGAAAGGGTGGATAAGGCTCTGCCTTGGACCAATGTGGGCTTGGATTACTTTGGACCATTGACAATCTCTACAGGCCTACCAGGTCAGACAGCAAAAGTGTGGATCTCTTTGTTCACCTGCCTGGTTGTTAGAGCTGTTCATCTCGAGGTTGTTGAGGATTTGTCAGCTAAAGCATGCCTCTCTGCTCTCAGAAGATTCATTGCCCGCAGAGGGAAACCTAGCTACATTGTCAGCGATAATGCCTCCCAGTTCAAGGTAGCCAAGGACCTGATTTGCAAAGAGTGGTCTACCATTGCTAAAGACCCCGAGATTGTGAATTACTGTGCACATGAGAGAATCAGATGGAGTTTCATAACCCCCCTCGCTCCATGGCAGGGTGGTGTTTATGAGCGTTTGATTGGAATAGTCAAGAATTCCTTGAAGACTGCGATTAGTCGACGATTGATCAAACTGGTTGAGCTTCAGACAATTCTCACAGAAGTCGAAGCAGTTGTGAACTCGAGACCAATAACATATGTGTATGATGACATCAACTCTATCAAGGTTCTGTGTCCTTCTGACTTTCTGACCCCTGGTCGTGAGACTGGTACTCTGTCCTTGAATGACCAAGAGGACCCAGAAGAAGTAGACCCAACTTACTATCCAAGAAAGACCACAGCAGATGATCTGGTCAACTTTTGGAAGAAAGGTCAAACGCTTCTTGACAGGTTCTGGAACTATTGGTCTGATGAGTATCTGAAAAGTTTGCGTGAACGCTCACAGATGAATGTGCAGCAAGGCAGAAATTTGGTACAGCAGAAACCGTGTAGGAATGATGTTGTGTTGGTTGAAGACAAAACCCTCCCTAGGGGTGCCTGGAAAGTTGCTCTTCACACTAGCAATGATGGTGAGATTCGGTGTGTTGATGTGCAACTTCCAAATGGAAAACAACTCAGCAGGTCGATTGCCCAACTTTATCCTCTGGAAACATCACAACAAGTGCTACCACAGGATTCTGGTGCTGTGAAACAACAACAACAGTCTGAGCCAAAGCGATCTGAACCTCGACGATCTGCAAGATTGGCATCCAAGAACTCTGTCTTTACTGCCATGCTGCTTTGCTTTTCGATTTTGTTTCCAACGTGCTTTGCAGAAAGTGCCCTGCCTGGTCAATGTACCGAAAAGAAGCTCACTCTTGTTGAATCAGAGCATTGTGTAAAGTCTGGTACTGTGGTTTATCGTGAACACAAGAATCTATGCTGGAAGCAACATCACTGCAGCAACAACACGTTTTTGACTGCAAATGGCAACTGCAGTTTAGCCAAAGAACACTGTCAGTATCCAACCTGGGCTCAAGATTGCGTCTTCGCCGATCCTTCTGCATCCAACACGTCACCTCCAGCCTCATTTTCGACAAGGTTTTGCATAATGCCAAGATCAACCTATGTCCGATACTTAGTCAAACATGCAGAAAGCAGTCGATGGTGAAGACTGTTGCTCAGATTGAGTTGCTAGATGGTATGAAGCTGCTTGTTCATCGCCTGCAGATCAAAGTATCTGAGACCACAGGTAGTACCTACAAGTGTGTTGGCCAAGGTGATCGCACTGGCTCCCCAGAGTTCTGTGAAACCCATAGTTGCATGCAGACTGGCACACAGCTATGCTACTACAGGCACAAGGAAACTGCTCTGTTCATCACTCCAGATGGCTCTCTACCTATCACAGCTTGGGGTTACACCACAGCAACTGTTCCACTAGACAATCCCATCGATGATCAAATCTACCATTGTCCTGAGTGTTCTGTTGAGTGCAAGACTAATGGTGTCAGGACAACTACAGTTTTGGGAACTACTTTGTTGGAAGTTTGTGTGAAACCAATCTGTCTTCGCAAATTCCACCCAAGAACGAAAGAAGTATTTGTTCTCAGTCCTGAATTGACAATGCACATGTACAACGTCACTCTGAATGTCTGGATTAAAGGAAGATTGATCAAAACAGTGCAAGAAAGTTGTCATGGACATCCGTTCTGTGACCAGATAAAGTGTACTTTCTGCTGGGATATGGTGGCAAATCCGCACTGTGCACCGATTGCTGCAAAATTGTCAGTGCTCTTTCCTGTCACTCTAGGTGGTGGATCAGTGATCTTGATCTTAAAGCTTGTTCAGTCTTGGTACAAGTCTTCAAAGACAACCATCAAGAAATATCGAGAAAGGAAACAGGCTACCACTGAACCCCAGATTGCTGCTGAGGAACTGGAGCTACAAGAGCTGACTGCACATTCAACAACAAACCCAGAAATACAGCCTTCTGCTCAAGAAACAAGGTCTGATTTACCGCGAACATCCTACAAGGCACAACCCTATATTTCTCGCTCTGCTGTCACAGTCACAGTCACAGTGATGTGCCTCTTTTCACTGTTGAGTGGGGTGGATGCGTGTGCCGATGTTACAACCTTGTCTGCAAGCGCTAGTGCCTGCCATTCCTCTCAGAATAAGGAACTGCTGGAGTGCACTATCAATGAGGTTGTGCATCTGAACCTTGTTCCTGCTGGTCAAAAAGCCTGCCTCACTATTCAGTCTTCAGACAAAAGAGTGATTGGTATGCTGGAGATTGAAACAGAAGCTGTCGAACTCAAATGTCAGAACCGAAATCGTTTCTTCACACGCTCCTTTCGCATGCAGGTTCAGTCAGTCAAACGATGCAGTGGAGCTGGTTCATGTACAGGTGACACCTGTTCAGAAACGAAGGTTGACACTGTCATTGATGAATTGCGTGGCAAACCCTACGATGCTCCTGGCTTCACTCAGTGTGTGGACAGCTGCGGGTGTTGGGCATGCGGATGCTTCCTTTGTAACTCTGCTTGCTTATTTTACCGGACTTATGCAGAACCAACTAGTCCAACTGTCTTTGAAGTCTTTGATTGCCCTCAGTGGTCCTATGAAGTCAAGATTAAGGCCACACTGCATGAGCAAGCTAGCAGTGAATCCCAACAGTTCGGACTGCTGACAGCAGTGCCACAACGATGGAAGAAAGGCATCGAATTTACAGTTACCTCTGTTTCACAGCCTCAGGTCCCACTCCTGGCATCATCCTTCCTAACTGATGGACGAAGAACTGTTTTGGTGGAGGCTTGTGCATCAGGACAGCCCACAGCAGGTCGCATCGGTCAGCTGCAGTGTGCAAGCAAGCAAGATGCTGAAGAATTCAAAAGTTGCTACATTGCTACTGATAGTTGCCACTGTAATCCTGTTGATGACAAAGCCACCTGTCTCTGCAGTGAAATGGAGATAGAGCCACTTTTCCAAAGCAACAGTGTGCTCCCGCTGCAAACTGAGGGAATGGTTCTCCTGCCAATCGAGAACACAGTTGCAGCCGAGTTTCACCAAAAGGTTGCCCTGGAACTGCAAGTTCAATTGTCTGACTATCGATTAATGGCAAGAATAGAGGAGAACACGTGTGTCATAGATGTGCTGCATGTTGAAGGTTGCTACTCCTGTCTCAGTGGTCTTGAAGTGCAGTACATATGCAAAAGTGACAAGTCAGAAAACTTAGCTCAAGTCGACTGTGAAAACGGAATTAAGATGCATTTTGCGAGAAAGTCAGCTTTGGTGCCGAAGAGAGGGGGCAAGCAGGGCCATCTCACGGATCTGGCTGATATTTATATCTATTAAAATAGAGCACAGTCGAAGACCAACGGTGCATGCCCGGCCACCAGCAACCCCCTAGAACCGGAGCTACACCCCCTCAAAGTTGGGTCGGCAGCAATTTTCGGGCTCATTTTAATAGCTCTGACACCCTCCATTCAAACGATCACCCTTCATTCGTTTCTTAAGCTAGGATCTCGACTCGCATATGGTTTTGTAGCTGGTCCAATGGCCTTTCATTTTCTGGTACTCCGGTTTCCAGATCGTAGCTGGTTACCGAAATATTCGCCGAAAACTGCGAAATTTCCACAAAATGCCACTCCGTTTTTTTTTTCGAAAAATCTTTATAACTTTTTGTGCAAAGGCCCTGCCAAGCTAATGTTTTAACAAAAGTTAGGCATGAGTTGGCCAAACAAAATGAGCGCCCCAAAGTGTGCGGTTAGGGGGGGAGGGGGTGTTTTGGCCTCTCAAAGGTGTTCGAAAAAAATTTTTTCTGCAAAGCTTAGTTGTTAGCATACTGTTATATGCAGTTTTGTGTGCTGAGTTCGAAAATGCATTCAGTTTAGCTAGATTCGCTCTGGATCGGGAGAAATTGGCGTCCAAAGTTGAGACCAACCCTTTTTCTTGACTGGCACTACTCGCTAGTATGACCATTAACCGCGGTGCAATGCAGTTTTTCTTACGTAGTTTTTGCTACTGATTCCGAAAATAACTTTATTTTTGCTCTACGTTGCCTACTTTTGAAGATATCGGCATTTTTATGATTTGGGAACAAAACGGCTGCACTTGCTATAACATGCTCGTTTGAAAGGTGGCTCAATTCAGTCGCATCTAGAGTACAGAGCCATAAAAATTTATATCACCTAATGCAGTTTTTGCCGCTGATTACGAAAATGACATCTGTTTTTCAATCTGACTGCTCCTGAGCTACTTATGTAACTTTTATGCCCTGGTACTCAGACAATAAGTTATCTGTCAAATCTGGACATAATATGGTATCTATCTGGTGCAGTTTTCTCCGCTGATTCAGAATATTATCATATTTTTGCGCTACGGTCACTCTGTCGCAAGTTATGGACCTCCAAAGTTTCATTAAGAAACATGCCGTGAGAAGCCGTAATCCAAAAATAAATGTTCAGCATTCATGCATTTCTGAAATGAACCTTTTGTCAGTCAATAGTGTACCCGACCTATTTTGACCCGCTGAGTTCAAAAATGGCGTTTGTTTTTCTCTACTGCTGTTCAATTTTGAGATATTACTGATCAAACAAAATTTGCATTAATATTCATATATCTCCAAAACGAGTAACTATAGATTAAAACAAACGCCATTTTTGAACTCAGCGGGTCAAAATAGGTCGGGTACACTATTGACTGACAAAAGGTTCATTTCAGAAATGCATGAATGCTGAACATTTATTTTTGGATTACGGCTTCTCACGGCATGTTTCTTAATGAAACTTTGGAGGTCCATAACTTGCGACAGAGTGACCGTAGCGCAAAAATATGATAATATTCTGAATCAGCGGAGAAAACTGCACCAGATAGATACCATATTATGTCCAGATTTGACAGATAACTTATTGTCTGAGTACCAGGGCGTAAAAGTTACATAAGTAGCTCAGGAGCAGTCAGATTGAAAAACAGATGTCATTTTCGTAATTAGCGGCAAAAACTGCATTAGGTGATATAAATTTTTATGGCTCTGTACTCTAGATGCGACTGAATTGAGCCACCTTTCAAACGAGCATGTTATAGCAAAGTGCAGCCGTTTTGTTCCCAAATCATAAAAATGCCGATATCTTCAAAAGTAGGCAACGTAGAGCAAAAATAAAGTTATTTTCGGAATCAGTAGCAAAAACTACGTAAGAAAAACTGCATTGCACCGCGGTTAATGGTCATACTAGCGAGTAGTGCCAGTCAAGAAAAAGGGTTGGTCTCAACTTTGGACGCCAATTTCTCCCGATCCAGAGTGAATCTAGCTAAACTGAATGCATTTCCGAACTCAGCACACAAAAGTGCATATAACAGTATGCTAACAACTAAGCTTTGCAGAAAAAAATTTTTTTCGAACACCTTTGAGAGGCCAAAACACCCCCCCTCCCCCCCTAACCGCACACTTTGGGGCGCTCATTTTGTTTGGCCAACTCATGCCTAACTTTTGTTAAAACATTAGCTTGGCAGGGCCTTTGCACAAAAAGTTATAAAGATTTTTCGAAAAAAAAACGGAGTGGCATTTTGTGGAAATTTCGCAGTTTTCGGCGAATATTTCGGTAACCAGCTACGATCTGGAAACGGGAGTACCAGAAAATGAAAGGCCATTGGACCAGCTACAAAACCATATGCGAGTCGGGATCCTAGCTTAAGAAACGAATGAAGGGTGATCGTTTGAATGGAGGGTGTCAGAGCTATTAAAATGAGCCCGAAAATTGCTGCCGACCCAACTTTGAGGGGGTGTAGCTCCGGTTCTAGGGGGTTGCTGGTGGCCGGGCATGCACCGTTGGTCTTCGACTGTGCTCTATTTTAATAGATATAAATATCAGCCAGATCCGTGAGATGGCCCTGCTTACCCCCTCAAAGCTGACTTTCTCGCAAAATGCATCTTAAATGGGCTACTGTGTGTTCTGTCACTGGAGCGAAACATCAACAACGTGTTCATGCTAATTCCCACCAAGTGGAGACATTATGTTATGTATCTTGTGGTGCCGACCAAACGACTTTCCATTTATCAGCCACTTTAGCTTCAGTCGAGCACCATCGTCTTGGTCTGATTACTAACCATGTTAGCATAGCTCCACATATGCAAACTACTAACAGTTTATTTCGCATGCTTCTAGGAACGCATGCCTGGCTGTTTTATGCAGCAGTTGCATTAATAACAGCTTTGTGTTTAGTATTCATTTGTCCTCTAATGATACAGTGTGCTAGCTTAGTTCGCAGATAAGCTATGCTTCAGTAGATTCTTAGCACTTCCTTTTTCGGTTAGGAGTGTAGCGTAGCGCCTGCATTAAAGTATAAAGTGCAGTGTTGTCATATTTTAAGTGTTATGTTTTGGCTTGGATAGCGCCGCCTGAAGCGCGGGGTAGTGCATTAGTGGTAGATGTAAAAGTTGGTATGGAATAAAACTAGGGCTAGCCAAGGGTCTCCGCTCCGATAATTAGAGATGCAACCATAATCCGGTATTATCCGGTATACACCTATACACCGGTACTTTTTTGCTCTCAAACACTATATTTTGATTACCGGATACCTTATAGCCAAAAATAGCATTTTCATGACAATTTTTCCAGGTTTCAATCTTTGTTTTGGTTTCGCATGCAGAATGGCACTATTTCCGAACTTTTAAGTTAAAACTGCAGTCTGCAGCCTATTATCTAAAAAATATAGCTTGTCACAAGAAATTTCACTGATTTCCACAACCGAATCAGCCGATTCATGGGATGATAGTACGTATTTCGGTTTAGCAAATCGGAGTTGTCCAGAACATGAGTGTATGCTCAGGACGAGTCGAAGAAGTACCGCAGCTGCAATAGTGAAAATCGTTGCAATATGTACGAAAATCGTCAGTCTATCTGATTTCCATAACTGAATCGGACAGTGGGATTCTTGGGATAGTATTTGGGCATGACGAATCGAAGTTGGATAGAAGAGATATGTCAATATGCAAAGATTGTATGGAAAAAGTATGACACCAAGGAAACTTGAAATCATAGCACTCTGAAAGAAAAGAGTCAGACTAGACTAACCATCTTTTACTTGGGCCCCTCGTGTACACGGGCGCAACGTTTTTCTGTAGTGCACCATCCAGTAATGTTGTAATCCTTGATATAGGAAGGCGGGATATTTGAGTTTATGAGCGCTTACCGCCAAATACAGCACGACCGGCGGACACTACCCCCCACTACTAAGCAATTTGAGCGTTGCCGGACGGACGGACGGACGAATGAACGCCCCTGGGGTCTGTTTTTCAAATTTAAAAGTATACCCCTAGGGTGACGCATCAGTGTAGGAACCCGCTCCGGAGGCGTACTGTCATACAGTTGAGGAAGTAACGACATGCATGGCATCGGTACCATATATAGTATCCATTGAAGTCTCGATCGAAGCGGTACCATACAATAAATGGTACTACTTAACGACCGGTACCATATGGTACCACTATCACACTTTATACGGGAACCATGCATGTCATTATTTCCCTGGCTGTCATAAGAAAATTAATTAATTAATGTATACAGTCGATTTCTGACCTTTACTGATTCCCCCAGCTACACCTAACCCTTAAAAATTAAACAGCAACGTCCCTGTGTTTTTCTCTAGTACACATTTCAGATACGAGGCCAACGTGTGTTTTCGAACCGGTTTTTCTAATCTGTGACATTTTCATTCTGCCCAGTTGGAATAGAAACTGATTGGTGGTTCTTATAGCGTGTTTTACACTGCCACGTCCTTTCTTTCCCTCGGTTAATGAAACATGCTGCATTTTCGCTGTTTCTTCATTTACTTCATTTTGATCTGTGAAGTCAGGTATGAGGGTCCGCTTGCTGGATTTCGATGTAGGTGATAATCGTAAAAGGAGGTACTACTGTACTAATCGCTGATGCGAATTTATACCTCCGCCCCCCGGGTTGCATTGTCGTAGCCCCTGCGTTAGGCCACACTGAGGGCCCATCACGCACACCCACATCCTGCCATTCCTTCGCTACTAGCCTAAACACACGTTCGCTTCCAGTCTGGGCGGGTCTTAGTGTTAGCTGTCCTCGTTTGCGTATGTCCAAACACATGTGGTTGCTATTGTACGCAGCTTTAGACCCAACGGCAGCTCCAGTCGGTTCCTATTTACCAACTGGCTGCTGCCAGCTTTCGGTGGCCTGGGTTCGGCTTTGTGCCGACCACCAACTCTTTGCGCCATGAAACTTGCCCCGCCGAATGGATGAACGCACGACCGCGCGCACAGTGGCTTTGCGGCCTAAACCATTACACCAACTGTGCCGCCCCCCCCCGGGTTACTGTTGTTTGGGTATGGGATGTTCAGGAATCAAAACAAAAAAGTTTTCAAAACGAAGAGTGAGAAATCGAAACTATACTGTACATCAATGTAAATTGAGATTTGTTTAATAAGGAGCAGTGTAAAATTAAGCCAAAACTATACTAGAGCTTTCTAATATCAAAGCAACTTGTTATAACCAAAAACCTTTCAAAATCAATATTTTTGAGGTATATCATGTATTAAGTGCACTTCTGCATGCGCAAACTTGTCAAGTTACAAAGAAATCATTGTGATCAGAGGGGATTTTTATAAATATTAAAAACTGGATAAAAAATACAGATTCCCAAATAGCTATTCCCAATAATAATTTGTATACCGGGTATCGGTATTTATTAAATACCTGGAATCGGTAGGTATTTAATGGGTAGGTATTCCCAAAAATACCCAATTTTCGGTATGGGTTCGGTACACCCAATCAACAGTACCCCAGGTGCTGGCAGTGGCCTGACATTTTCTAAACCACTACACTTCGATAGACACAGGGAAAACGTCTTTTGAGATACGGTTACTGCGATCTGTTAACGTACAGTTACAGATCGCATAACAAGATCGCATTTAGCGTAGTAACGATAATGATAATGCGGCGCGGCGCCTCTGACTGATGATGCGTTAAATGAGATCTGCTAATGTACATTTACAGATCATCTGCAACAATCGCATTAGCAGATCACGTTAACCGTGCTACAACAGTCAGCACTGCGTTCTGGAATGGCTTTGGTTGATTCGTATTTAACGCATTTAACGTATTAACGATGTGCTAATGAGATCTTTGTAGACAGACCGTCTTACGATAGTTAAATACGATGACAAGCTACGGTTAATGCGGTTACAAGGCACGGTTAATGCGATGACAAGCTACGGTTAATGCGATTACAAGGCACGGTTAATGCGATGACAAGCTACGGTTAATGCGATTACAAGGCACGGTTAATGCGATCTCTAACTGTACATTAGCAGATCGCAGTAACCGTATCTCAAAAGACGTTTTCCCGGTGAGACTGCCAAGCCGCCAACCTTAAAATATTTGTAGTTGCCTGATATCGCAGAACGAGCTGAAGAAACGTTTGGCAGATACAGCTTACGACCGGTCCTTACCACCGAAGCATGCAGAGCATACCCATCACACACCAACTATCGTATTTGTTGAGTTCGTTCTCGAGGGAATTCAGTCGGTTCAAGCCAAAACCATGGTACTACTGTGTTGTTGGTGATCTATTGCAAACTGTAGTGTGTCAGTGAACTACTACTGCATGTATGGATTAGGTTTAGTAGGCTAAACAAGCATACATGTCGGCCTGTAAGTTCACCTCCAAGAGCCAATATTGAGGTAAAATTGGAATACAGACTAGAGCGTTTAGGATTATGATGTGGATTTTTATCTGAAACTCACCTGGAATGACAACAGACTTCAGTACAACTCCACCTCAGCTGAAGATGTGATTGTAATAAATGACAAGAGTGTATTTACGACTATTTGGTGGCCTGATTTGTTCATTGACAACGCCAAATCCGTTCATTCCTCTGATGCGCTAGTGCCCAATTTTGCCGTCTGGATCTTCCCTGATGGGACTGTGCGCTTTATACAAAGGTATACCCTGATACATTTTTAAGTGCCCTTGTGTGCAAAAGTGGGGCACGGTCAGAAAATTAAAGAGCCAGTCTCTGATTCGATCGAAGTCTTGTAACTTACCAGGGATGTGTAGTGTGGTTTTTCCGGTGTTTTTTTCGTTTTTTTTCGAAAAAAAACCTTTTTTTCCTAAGGGCGGGAAAAACATAAATAAATCGCGGAAAAACTCAAGCTAAAATAGCTAATCTATGTCATTTTCAGTTAAAAAATGAACTTTTGCGATGTATAATAGGCCAGACGGACTCAAAACTGTTAGAAAAACAACAGCAGTGGGTGAACCAGAGCGAGCTGGGCAAAAGTGTTTGAGGCCATAAGTTAATAACCGTACCAAATGTTCATCATGAGATACAGTCATGTCTCGTTAATCCGGACAAGTTGGGACCAGCAGATTTTGTCCGGATTAACGAATTTCCGGATTAACGAAACAAAATTTAAAAACGTTGTTTTCAGCTTGAAAGCAGTACCGCAATGTTCTCTTTACTGTTAGAATATAAACGTAACGATTTTATCGAATTTTGCACTACAAAAACGGCTCTAAACAAGTGTAGCTCTCTATTTCGGCGACATAAAGTCTGTGATCGAAGTCTGTTTACTGCAGCTAAGTTTGTAATCGCTATTCCAAGCGACGGAAGCTGAGCACTTCATCTGCCGAAAAGTACTCCATGTGACTTTGGCAGAAATGACTGATTGTAGCCAGGGAATTGAAAGCCTCTAGATGAGTGGGAGGTGCTTGTGGATTCGTAGCCCGCAATTCTACCTCATCCTCTTCGTCTGACAGACTAAAGGACTCCTCGTATGAAGAGCGACAAGCTCCTCAACTGATACTTGCTCGCCTCATCAGTGGCTTCCTGGCTATCAATTTCGAGCCACTGTTCTGCCGAAATTGGATATTGAATGACCAAATCCGATCCTTTTTACATTTTTTTGTTTAGCTAGCGAAATTAATTGAAATTTTGAGGCGCCAACTTGCGTCCGGATTAAAGAGTCAGGCACCAGAATTTGTCCGGATTAACGAAATCCGGATTAACGAATCATTTAACGTGTAAAAATCGAAGTTGGGACCTGGAAAAACGTGTTCGGATTAACGAATCCGGATCCGGATTAACGAGACATATAACATGGGGAAAAATTGGGACCTGGCCTAATCTTGTCCGGAAGGTGAATATCCGGATTAACGAGGTCCGGATTAACGAGACATGACTGTATAGCATGTGTCTGGAGGTCAACCCTGTTCTTAGGCCGATTGGGCTCTTGGAACAATGCCAATTAATCTCTAAAGCGTTTTATTTTATGTTTTGCACTACTTTTCAGATTAAAAGCAAAAATGGGTTGCTTTATGAATCTACAGCATTTTCCTGTGGATGCTCACAACTGTTCCATACGTTTTATGTCATGTAAGTCTTTGTACTGTTGTTTGGTGATGAATTTTCAGAAGTGTATGTGTATGTTTATGTGTATGCGAATGTGATGTGTATACACATTCACTGTCTACGGTAATTTGTGTATACACAACCGGAAAACAACGTGTATTTTTGTGTATTTATGTGTATGTGCACTGTACTGAAAATGCAAAATTTTGGCCATATTTTGAGTAAGAAAACTAGAAAAGTCAGATTTATTATAGTCCACTGTTTGAAAACTAGCATATCTTTGAACTAGCACTTGTCAATTAGAAAATATTTTTAGTCTACACAGGCAAAGACACCATGCTGTTACGTTGGAAAAAAGACAATCAAAGCTTGATCGTTCGACCATGGGTTCGTCTTATCGACTTTGCAATCAGTAACTGGTCTGCCGAATATTGTAATGGCAGTTTCAGAGATGACTTAATAGGTAAGCTTTCTTTTAATACCACTGTTTCACATAGAAAATTTAGCTGCTGATTTCAATTGCATGCAGTTAAATCTAACGCTTACCAGACAAGCTGGCTTCCTTTTGTATCAGGTCGGTTTTACGATTTTTGTTCTTAGACACAGTTCTAGTCAAACAAACATTTGTTTTGGAAATACGAAATCAAGCTTATAGGTACTGGGCCCCACAACTTTCATCGTTATGATTTCGTGGATCGGCTTCTGGATTACTCCCAAGGCAGCGCCAGTGAGGGCCGCCCTGGTGATTACAACAGTGCTTGCTCTAGCTACTTTATCTAATGGTTTTATATTATTTATTTCTTCTATGGTTTTATCTACACGCAACATACGTAGTTGGTTCATGGATGAAAAGTTGTTTCATCTTCAGCGCTGCGCTCGCAATTGCCTGCCATTGGCTATGGAACGACAATGGACACGTGGACCTCGATTTGTCGTTCCTTCCTTCTGCTGGCACTGATAGAGTTTGCAGTGGCTTATCACTTGTGTGATAGGTCTGTTGTTAAGAAGCAAAAGAAAGACAAAAATCGAAGCACGGCTGTAAGAGTGTCTGCAGAAAAGGTATGTGTGAGCCCTCGTCAAACTTTTACCCACCCATCTATTCATGATACTCTGATATTTCTTGGAAGTAATTTTGGGGCAATTTTAGGAACAATTTTTGACATTTCAGACTCGAAAATGTTAAGTCCCTGTAAAAGAGCCGTTTTTGCTGTATTTCATCTCTAACTAGTTTTTCAGCTGGAAACTGCGATTTAGTGCTTTAGGTAATTTGTACTTGAGGTCACTGTGCCTAAATGGGGCAATTAACGCGCTGCGCACTGTTAAAACTTTTGTGCTTTACCATGTCCCCATCGATGATGATGATGATGATGATGATGATGATGATGATGATGATGATGATGATGATGATGATGATGATGATGATGATGATGATTTTAAGTAAGTAAGTAATTTTTATTCAAAATAAACGGAACACAAATGCCCAAGACTGAGACCAAACAGATAGGGATGGGGATGGGCCGCTAAACGGCCACTAACACCCTACCCCGATAAAATCTACTAAAATCGGTATTACAGAGAGCGTTGCGGAAGGCGCGTGCAGAGCAAAAAAGAATGATGATGATGATGATGATGATGATGATGATGATGATGATGATGATGATGATGATGATGATGATGATGATGATGATGATGATGATGATGATGATGATGATGATGATGATGATGATAACAACAGCAACAACAATCCGAACTAGAACAGTGACAATGACCATTGTCATCTAGTATGTATTACAGGAAGATGGACTTGAAAAGCAAGAGGCAAAAAAGAAAGGTGGAGAGAAACGAAAATGTTGTTATCCAATCACTGTGGACAAGGTGTCACGTGTGCTCTTCCCGTTAGCTTACATTGCTACAATGGCTGTCTTTCTTCACTTGCATCCTGTACCAAAGCTGTCCAATTAAGAAATGTAGAATGCTTGGGTGCAGGTACTGAATTTTTATCCATCAATCACCTGACGTACTTTGATAGTACATGAACTGTCCTTTTATGCAGATCATTCAATCAATTTTCTATAAAATCTTACAATACCTTACCTCATCGCACAACACACAGTATACGCATACATGCAACAGGTCATCCGCCGAAGGGGGAGGGGGTCGAGGGTAGACCTGTTTTGTAATGACTACTAACTACTAGCAGAATTCATCGGCTTACGCCAATACAGATGAAAAAGATGGATTTTGCGAGAAAGTCAGCTTAGAGGGGGCAAGCAGGGTCATCTCACGGATCTGGCTGATACAGTATCTGTTAAAATAGAGCTCAATCGTTCACCAACGGTGCGTGCCCGGCCTATAGCAACCAAGGATGTGATGTGTGTCTTTTTCGGTGTTTTTTTTCGTTTTTTTTCAGAAAAAACCGGTTTTTTCCTAAGGGTCGGAAAAAAATATATATCGCAGAAAATTCTATTAAGAAATGGACTTTTTCGACGTATAATAGGCCCGACTGGCTCAAAACTGTTAGGAAAAACAACAAAAAAACCAAATTTGGCATGCTAAAACAAAAATGCAAACTGATGTAAGAAAATCTGCTTATAGCGTTTATTGATGGTGTCTGTCAGGCACTGTTGTATGCTTGTTTCGTGATTTATATCTATGTAACACGTGCATTTCTGGTCTAAAAAGACTGAGGAAGGCGCTAGTAAGCGTTAGGAATCACAAAACCAGTCTAGAATACTCAGAACTTGGGCTGGAGTTTTCTCCGCGATTTGGGAAAAAAACCGAAAAAAACGAAAAAACTTGGAAAAAACAGGCCGAGGTTTTTTCGGAAAAATATCCATCCCTGCTAGCAACCACTGTAAATTTGTTTGAACAGTAAATATCTCGAAAATGATTCATCTTAATTTTGATGTCAGTTTCTCTACTCTTTCAATTTTGAGATATTACTGTTACTGTTCAAACCAAATTTGCGTTAATATTCATATATCTCAAAAAGCAGCAATCATAGATTAAAACAAAGCTATTTTTGTACTCATCGGGTCAAAATACAGTAGGTCGGGTACACTATTGACTAGCAAAAGCTTCCCTTCAGAAATTCATTAAAGCTGAACATTTATGTCACGATTATGACTCGTCACGGTACTGTATGTTTCTTAATGAAACTTCAGAGGTCCATAACTTGCGACTGACTGGCCGTACCGCAAAAATATGATGATATTCTGAATCAGCGGAGAAAACTGCACCAGACAGATACGACGTTATGCCCAGATTTCACAGATAACTTGTTGTCTGAGTACCAGGGCATCATAAGCACTATATAAGTACCTCAGGAGCGGTCAGATTGAAAAACAACAGATGTCATTTTCGGAATCAGCGGCAAAAACTGCATTAGGTGATATGAATTTGATGGTTCTGATGGCTTTCGCTTTAAATGTGAAGTGTCCAAAATTTCACGACATATAAAAAGGTCGCAAATCGGTCTGGACTTGATTAGTGGACATTTTTTTAAAATAACATGAGACCATTGACATGCGAACGGAGCATGAAGAATCCAGTCCAGGGCATCAGCAAGCAATCTCTTCGCAAAGCTGGCGTATAGATTTTATTATAATAATTGTAATAATACGACGGTAATAATTGCCAACCTACCTACCAGCAATCAAAGCATATTCTTTGCTTCTCCGCAGCACATGTTGGTGTACAAAATAGGTGAGGAGAATAGTAAGGTTGACCCAAACCAACAGTAGGCCTTGTAATATTCTAACCACATACTGTATATATTTGTGTTGTGGCAACATTAGCACAGTCCAGTTAGTGCTATTCATTGCGCAAGCAAAAAATCTTTGTAAATCTGGGGTTTCAGCGTGCTCAGTGAACAGGTGCACCCTGAATCTGGGCTCGTGTTGCTGAGCATGCTAGTCACTGAGTCATAATTCGCAAGTTCTTGCCAAGTAATTTTGTAATATACGCACCAACGCAACATGCAACCTCTCTGCCAGATGGTGGTCTGATGTGCATTACAATTTGTGCAAAGTAGCTACTGTTGGTTTGAAAAATAATTTTACTTTAACCAAACTATGTACTTTTAATGCAATCACATCACATTCGACACAAAAGAGATCCGCTCATTGTACATATTTGGCGGGTGCAACTCTATGCTTTAGATGGGCAGGAGTGAATCGTTGACACAAATATAGATGTTTGATTCCGAGACGCATTTCTCTGTGTCGTGCACTGTAGAGGATGATGTTGCAAAGCGGGTTTACGTTTCTGATCTCATACTGATGGCTAGCAACAAAATACAACAGCCATCCAAAGTACGGAACAAGAAGCAAGGCTTCTTCGCTTTCAAGATTATGCGACAAAACCAATGTGAATCTGAAATCCTGCTTTATCTCCTGGCATAGACATGCAGGCATTAAGTCCAACCTGGGGCCAACTTCAAGCACCAGTGTGAGCAAAGCTGAAATAGCCAACGTTTGACTGATTCTGCGTTGGCGTCTGATGCGTTCCAACGTTCGAGACCTGATTAGTCCTCCAGGAGGCTTTCTCACTGCTATCTGGTACACAACCACTGCGTAAAGCACTATTGATAGAAGGCTGAAACACTGCTGGAGTAACTAAATTAAATTCTAATATAGTACTCAATTTAGTTTGTGCTTCATATCACAGACTCCTTCATTTATTATCAGGAGCCAGTAAGGGTTATACTCTATCTAAGAGACCTAAGTAAGTTCACTCTGTTTCTTTGAACTAGCTTCGTCGTGCAAAAGGGTGCGCTAACTTACCTAAATAGAGGTTCAGAGTAATTGTGATACCTCCAGCTGCCCATATAAGCACTATGGCCACAATAATACGTAAAAGCCGGCTCAGTGTCTCTTAGTGCCCGAATGACAAGGTAAGAATAAATCGAGAAGCCATGAATGTATGGAACAGCGACAAGCCATCGAATGTAATCTTTCTGTACCCAGTCCAGGTACCTCAGAGGCCACAGTACTGCAATCAATCTAAAAAGTGCTGCAATTGAGTTCTAGTGAGCTGTTTATCGAAGTTTGAACTGAGGATCGAATGTGAACTAGTTGCTAGCAAACGCTTCAGGTTTGTCTTGTCAAACTTGTCTGACCCTTGTAGCTCTGTCAAACTAAAGGTAAAGACCACCTTTCTATTTTATACCTGTCTACAGAAACCATGCATAGCATAAGGCCATTGACATGCGGTCCGAGCATGAATAAATGAGTCCACGGCATCAACAAACAGTCACGTGACGAAGCCAGCACATTTCCTTTGTTAATGTAAAGTAGGAGTAATCTTCCAATACCACTACATAGAGCTCCAAGGCCTGTCAGAAAGTCAGCGGATGCAAGACCTAAGAGAATTTGGTGGCGCTAATTGAACTAGGTTAGGAGAAGGTTACCGTGCAGTAACCCCTCAACGCTTCTGTACGAAAAAACTAAAATTACCCGCAATTAGAGTGAATTCCTTGCTTTTGCGTAGCACGTGCTGGTGTACGAAATAAGTTAGAAGCATGGTGAGGTTAGCCCAAACCAGCAGCAGACCCTGCACTACTCGAATCATATACTGAGCATATTTTTGCGGGGTCAGCCATGTTGTGGCCGTCCAGTTAGCGGTATTATTCATGGTGCAAGAGAAAGACAGGCTTCCACAGGACGTCAGCGTGCTAAATGAACAGGTTTCGTTTGAATAAGCTGGCGTGTTGTTCAGCACGCTATTAATATTATTATCATAGTCATCTAACCAATTTCGATCAGAGTTGAATCCTGCAAAGTGCAAAGGCATAAGAAAGTTGTGGCTAATTTTCTGCTGAAAGATTCAGCTAACGCAACGTGCCGCATAGGTAGGGTAGGAACGGTTTCCATTTACCCACTTGCCATCATTTGAAAACCAGAACTTCCACTATCGCATCGCACCCAAGGTAGATCATCTTAGTCTGCAGCACGTACAGTTTGTACTTAGAATCTAAAATTTGAAGTCGGAGCTCAAGTGCACCTTGTCATTGATGAATTGGGGGTAGAAGTTTTGATTGAACTGGCTCCATCCGATCGGAAACAGCATAGGAATGTTTAGAAGAGAGGGCAGAATCCATTGAAGACAGATTAGCAGCTTGATGCGTCCACTGGACCACACCTGCAGCACCTGCTTCACTTTCTACTTATCTCGCACGGTTTATAATATGATTATCTATTCTACGCATCATGCAGTGAAGCGTCCTGCTTCACTTTGTTCAAGAGCTCTCGTACCTTTTACATAAACTAAGAGGGGGTCCGGGAGTCTACCCCTACCGGACTCTGAGGTCGTTTTTTTTGCCAGAGGTCTATACAATGTTCAATGTTGGTCATGATTCATGCAAAGTATCGGTTCAGCTGTTTCAGCCGAGCGGAGAAACGCGCTGCAAGCTCGCATAATGCAAAAACTGCGGTGAAATCAAAGAGGAAATTTTCGCATTTTGAAACTTTTACATCTATTTCTTCGTGAAAACAAAAAATGCACACGAGAATTTTTAAAGCCTATGTATTACTATTGTATTATACGTCAGCGGATTTCTCAATGTACGCATCTCTAGCAGAAAAAATGACCTCACAGACGGTTTTTCGATCAGTTTCTCGTGAATATTTCATTAGCCGTCAAGAGAGCAACGCATTTTTAGGTTTGAGTGTATTCTCTGAAGAAAGCCGCATCTTGAAATGTGTTGCGGACCATTCGTTAGAGAGTTATAAGCGAACAACGGTTCTGGAGGTCAAAACCACAAAAAATACCTTAACCCCATGCATTTTAATTGTCACTGCACGAGAAAGTGGGCCATTTTGCTGGCCATGAGGAAGCAAAGAATTGAATGAGATTGTTTAAAATTTACATGTAGATGTAGTTTTGATAGAAAA